>CM064513.1:89684476-89790394 GCA_032716605.1 Paralithodes platypus
GTACAAAGGAAATCAAGCAACAACAGATCTAGTGACCCTTCTAGGTTGCTTGTCCTCCAAAACACTGAGGATCAAGTGTCCAAACAGTGGTTTAGAGTGGGTAAGGGAACATTGGAAAGGGAACTACTGCCCTGCCACTAACGTGGCAGGACTAGGAAGTTAGTAGGGGACATATGGGTTAGTAACTGAGGGGAGGATAAAGTTATTCATTTACAAACGCAGTCAGTCGCGGGTTTGATGCGAGATATTTGTCTAGGCGGAATTTAAATGAATCAACGGTGCTGCAGTCTATAACGTCTCGGGGAAGCCCATTCCACAAGTTGACAACTCGATTGAAGAAGAATTCTTAGATTCGTGCGAGTTAAAAGATTTACCAATAATTTTGCAACCGTTTCCCCGCGTGTAATTAGATTGGTCGATAGTGAAGTACTTACTACAGTTCATATTGTCGATGCCTTTGATGATTTTTGAACACTTGAATTAAGTCGCCTCTTAATCTGCGCTGGGTTAAAGGAAATAGATTTAATTCTCTAAGACGCTCTTCGTATGGTTTGTTCTTTAGGCTAGGTATCATTTTGGTAACTCTACGTTGAACTCGTTCTAGCTTGTTTATATCTTTTTGGTAATAAGGGCACCAGGATTGAACGCAGTATTCCAGAAGAGGGCGGACTAAGGAATTGTAAAGGGTTTAGGATAACTTCTTTGGATTTATGCTCAAATGACCTGCCTATAAAGCCAATTATTTTGTTTGCCTTCTTAACAACTTCTGAACATTGTTGACTCGGTTTTAGGTTACTCGATATTGTTACTCCCAGATCAGTTTCTCTGTTTACATTCTTAAGCTGAGTGCCATTCCTCGAATAGTTTGCTTTCTCATTTAGGTATCCGACATGTAGTACTTTACATTTATCCGCATTGAAACTCATTTGCCAAATTTGGGCCCAACATGACAATTTATCTAGATTGTGTTGCATATCGTCAACTTGTTCTTTTGAGAGTACGCTATTTGCAATTTTTTGTATCGTCAGCAAATTTTGAGATTGTGCAGGTGAGACCCTCATCTATGTCGTTGATGTAAATTAGAAAGAGAATTGGTCCTAGTACCGATCCTTGGGGTACCCCGCTACTTACATTGGTCCATTTAGATGCCTTACGTTTATGACTACCCTTTGCTTTCTGTTGCTGAGCCAATTTTCTATCCATTTCAACACACCGTCTTGTATTCCATGCGCTTTTAGTTTTAGCAGTAAACGTTTGTGGGGAACTTTGTCAAAGGCCTTTTGAAAATCAAGGTATATAATATCTACAGCTTTACTCTCATCGTAGAGGTTGAGGATATCGTGGAAGAAGTCTAAGAGGTTTGTTAAACAGGAACGTTTTTTACGAAAGCCGTGTTGAGTATCTTTAAGTATGTTATTTTCCTCCAAGTGATTTACGAGTCTGTCTCGTATGACCGTTTCTAGCATTTTACATACAACTGAGGTTAAGCTAATTGGACGATAGTTACTGGGTAGGGATTTGCTGCCTTTTTTGAATATCGGTGTTACGTTGGCTAGCTTCCACTGATCAGGCATAGTTCCAGACTGCAAGGATTTATTGAATAGTAATGTCAGTGGTTTGGAGAGCTCATTCTTAGCTTCCTTTAGAACTCTAGGCGAGATTGTATCAGGTCCTGGCGTTTTATTTACCTTGAGTTTATCTAAACAATTCAATACTTCTCTCTCTGTAACGGTGATATTGCTTAGAACATCTGAATTATCAATCTGAATCGGCGATGGTGTAGGGATATCACTGAGGTCTTCTGTTGTAAAAACTGATGCAAAGAAGGTATTGAGGGCATTACTCATTTGTACTTCGTCTTTGGTGTATTCTCCTTTTTCATCGACTAACGGTCCAACAGTTGAAGTAACTACTTTTTTCTTTCTGATATAACTATAGAATTCTTTCGGGTTTGTTTTACTTTGATTCGCAATATGTAACTCTAAGGTCTTTTTACTTTGCTTAATTAACTTTTTGGCTTTGCGTCGTAGCTCTACAAATTTCACCCGTTCTTCGTCATTTTGTGAGGATTTTAATCTATCATTAGCACATTTTTAGCAAGCAGGCAGTTTGAAATATCTTTATTCCACCATTTGGGCTTATTATTATGGCCTGGACGCCGTATTTTCGATGGTATGCAGTCTTGCACTGCTTTTAGGTAAGTGGTTTCGAATAACTTCCAAGATGTATTTATGTCGTTATTGTTAATTAAAAAGCTCCAGTCAGTTTCTTTAAACATAGCTCTAAGTTTATGGAAGTTTGCTTTCTTGAAATTAGGGACTTTTTCGATGCTACTATTTGGTTCGTTACTAGTAAAGTTTAAAGTGAAAGTTATCGTACGATGGTCGCTGTTACTGAATTCATCACCAACATTCAAATTCTCTATCAATTCTTCTTTTGTTGCAAGTACAATGTCAAGAACGTTATTACCACGGGTCGGCATTCGAACAAATTGATAAAGCGAACTCTCTTGCAAGTTCGTATACAAGTCATGTCCGGAGTGTGAAGTAAGAGTATCGCCCCACTTGGTCACAGGTAAATTAAAGTCGCCAAAAATTACGGTATCTTGTGAGTTACTTACATCTGCAATTTGTTCGTAAATTTCTCGGTCAGTTTGCACTGATTGAGCTGGAGGTCTGTATATTAACGCAAGTATTATTTTTGTACCTTTATTATTCTTTATTAGCACAAAAGATGTGTCGACGTTCACAATTTGAGGTTTTGACACGAGGGTCGGGTTAAGACTTTCTTTGATATAAAATAAAACGCCACCTCCATTTTTATTTATTCGGCTGTTCTCAAACATTACATAACCGGGAAGTGAATACTCTGCTAAAAAGTCTCTATCTTGTGTATTGAGCCAAGATTCTGTTATGCCAATCACATCATAATTTTCTGTAAACACTAGTTCCTCTAAATCTGAAAATTTATTGCGAGCGTTTGCATAGAAAACCTTTAAAGTTGCGGTTTTAGAACTCGCAGATCGTTCTTTCATCGAATTTTTGGTTCTGGTCGGATCTACATTTACATTCATGGCTGTCCTCGGTCCTCGGTCGTTATCCCTGACGGTTTTGAATTTGGGTCGTGTTGGTGGAGCTTTATCCAAATTCGCGGTTCTTGACGGATTAGTATTTAATTCCTTTGTAGATTGCCGTCCTCGCTGTCTTCGGTCCTCCTTCCTGGTTGTCCTGTGCTGAGTCGATTTCTTCTCCGAAAATCCTTCACCGCATCGTTGAGAAGACGCCCAAAACGCGCTGCTCCCACCTGGTTCAGATGAACTCCATCATCCGAAAACAAATAGTCATCGTAGTAGAAATTGTCCCAGGTGTCGACGAATCCCACGTTCTCCTTCCTGCAGAGGTTTGCTAGACAACGATTTGTGCTGGTGGCTATGTTGTAAAATCGGCTCTCTACACCGAGCCGGGGGACGATTCCTGAGACGATGATCCTTGATGACTTCTCCTTAAACGACTTGATCAGCTGCTGGTACTTTAAAAGCAAATCTTCCGACCGGGTTCGCTGTATATCGTTGGATCCAACGTGGATGACGTACATTGTATTTGCAGGGGCCAGCTTTGATACTTCGTCAACTGCTGCAACTACGTCATCCACACCACCCCAGGGATACAAAAACGCTTCCTGGTCTTAGGTGCCCTGGCGCAAAACTCTGTGAGCTGACCACGTATCATCGAGTCTCCCACGAGCCGGACTTCTTCTATTTCCTCTTCGTCATCTGAGTCTGCGAATATCTGGAAACGGTTTTGACACTCGGTAATCGGTATGTGTTTCCTGGTCTTGGGCAAACGTTGTTCCTCACGACACGGAAGTTGTCTTGAGGGGGAAGAGAGTCGCTATTTGTATCTTGAGTATCGGAAACATCAGCTGAAATGGCTACTGTAGGCGTTGAATTGTTGGCAGTTGACGTTGGGGCGTTGGTGGCTGCTGGAGTTGCGGTGACAATTGAAGTTTGTGGCACTCCAACGTTGAGTGTTACAAACTCTTGGAGTGATTCCAGCTTCATGGTGAGGACGTTGATCTTGTTGTAGGCTTCATCTAATTTCACTGTAAAATTCTCTCGTTGCTGGCAGAGCCGGCAGACTTGAAGATCGATAGTAGCAAACATGGACTCACCAAACCTACCGGCGCAGTTCGCACAAGCGCGAGGCATGGTGACAGTCACTTTCTTCAGATCACTTCACTCACTTAAAAAACAATTCACTCACTTTACAACACTTCACTCACTTTAAAAACACTTCAATCACTTCAACCGAAAACAAATATGCTGAAATACGCAGAAATAGGATATCAGGGGTGATAGCCTAACCGAAAACAAAAATGTTGAGATACGCAGAATTAGGCTTCCAGGGGCGATAGCCTAACCAAAAGTTTTTTTTTTTAAATTGAAATACGCAATAATAGGCTACCAGCGTTGAATAGCCTAACCGAATATAATAAAATTGAAATTCGCAGAAATAGGCTACCAGGTGTGATAACCTAACCTTAAACAAATATATGTATAACAGAATATGTAACTAAATATACAATTCACCAAATAGAGATTATATAAAAATAAAGTGTGACTGCACACAAGGGGTTAATATACTGTGTCAACAGATGTCACTGAAGCCTAGTAAAGCAGTAGCCTACTCTTTTTAGATAAAAAAGTGTATCAGTCAAAGGTTATTACAAGATCGTGCAAGCAACAACTAAAATTACAGATATATATAGCTACAGTAGGATACTAAATACAATATCTACAAGAGTTAATAATAAAACAGATTGGATGGCTATAGGCTAGGCTAGGTTTGGGTTAGGTTAAAAGCTTGGCAGGTTGGGTTAGGCTAGGTTAGTTTGTACAAATACCACCCTTAGCTTAAAGTAAAATCAGTCTGAGGAGAAAAAGTCAAGAATATATCTAGGGGGAAAAGATAAATGAATGCACTTAAATTTGGTACAAAATTTGCTGGAATAGTATAATCCCAAAAAAAGGTTTGTTTACAAAATGGTGTCGGCGTTTGTCCCTGTAGGCGGTTAGTTAGTAAACAATATTGTTTATTAGCAAATTAATATGCAAAGCTTTACTTACATACAAGGCAGTTAAATTGATACTTACTACAGTAGGTAATGGGTAAAATTAGGGGCTACGATTTTATATAAAATAGTAATAAGAGAGCGTTTGTTTACAAAGCAAAACAAAACAATAGATGGCGCTAGTGGCGCCCTGTCCGAGCAGGAGTCTTGTGATAAACACAAAGTTTTTCAGTCAATACACAGCGAAATATCGTGCAGTGTTACTTACTAAGCTACAGGATGGTTAAACGTGCTCTTAACCACCTTTCATGCACAAGAATGAAGAGAATGAGTAGTTAATACTCAAATTATGATCGATATCGTGAGAGCGTTGACAGAGCGTCTGCAGCGTCTGGCGGTAGCACGGGATGTTAAGGGTGGGGGTGAGGGTGATGTTAGAGGTGTGGAGGGGTGGGGGTGAGGGTGATGTTAGAGGTGTGGAGGGGTGGGGGTGAGGGTGATGTTAGAGGTGTGGAGGGGTGGGGGTGAGGGTGATGTTAGAGGTGTGGAGGGGTGGGGGTGAGGGTGATGTTGGGGGTGGTATATAAGTGTCTGGTACTACCCTCTTGTGGTTTACTCTGTGTAGGTCGTAATTGGTGGTCATGGTAGGTCGTTTGGAGGGTATATAGTGCTCTAGGTCCTTACTCATCTCACCCTTACTCATCTAATTTCACTCACTCACTCACCCTTACTCATCTCACTCAACCATCTTTACTCATCTCATTTACTCACTCACCCAATCTTATTTACTCATATCGCCTCACCATTATTCATCTAATTTACTCATCTTATTCACTCATCTCACTCTTACTCATTTCAGTCACTCACACTTACCGGTACTCATTTCAGTCACTCACCCTTACTCATCTTATTTACTTGTCTCACTCTTACTTATTTAATTTTCTCATCTCACCTTTACTCACCTCATGCACTTATTTCACCCTTACTCATTTCATTTACTGAGCTCACCCTTACTTATCTCGTTTACTCATCTCACTCACTCTTACTCATCTCTTTTACTCATTGCACTCACTCAACTTATTCACTCACTCACTCACCCTTACTCATCTCACTCACTCTTACTCATCTC
The DNA here is from genome assembly GCA_032716605.1 of Paralithodes platypus. Taxonomy (NCBI): domain Eukaryota; kingdom Metazoa; phylum Arthropoda; class Malacostraca; order Decapoda; family Lithodidae; genus Paralithodes; species Paralithodes platypus. The sequence continues at coordinate 89,690,676 of CM064513.1, forward strand.
TTTTACTCATTGCACTCACTCAGCTTATTCACTCACTCACTCACTCTTACTCATCTCTTTTACTCATTGCACTCACTCAGCTTATTCACTCACTCACTCACCCTTACTCATTTCGCTCCCTCATCTTATTCACTCACTTATTTCACTCACCACCCTTACTCATCTCATTTACTCATCTTACTCACACTCATCTCATTCACTCACCACCCTCATTCATTGTACTCACTCACGCCTGTCACTCATTTAATTGTCATATCTCCCTATCACCCTAACTAGCTGGTCTCCCTGACTTATTTCCGTAACTTATCACCCTGACTATTATTGGACGACTTTAGTCAGCTTAAGGGGAGATCTCCACTTGAGGGATTGTTTTCTTGACCCCTTTCTCCCTCATGTTTAGCCCCATTGCTTTTGATATTATACAACGTTTGCCCCATTAGTTTAGCGATTTTAAGAACTTTCACCCCATATTAAGACCTTTCGTGCAATTCAGGTGTCTATTTTATCCTGGCGAGCGATAGCGAGCCTGTAATTTAAGAGGAACCGGCCTTTGGCCGGGACATTTTTCTACCGAAAAATGTACAAATTTATCTTCAAAGGGACTCGAGGGGGTGTAATTTTTAGGTTGATGGAGGGCTAGGGAACACACTAAATACCTCCCCTTAAGAAGGGTATGTGGAAGTCAGAGCGTTAATTGCGATAGTCTAACACCCTTCTAATTCCCACACAGATCCTTCACAAGCTGTATAAAGCCGTCTAATGGTGGCCAGAATAATGTTAAGAGTTAAGGGGAGGTATTTAGTTTGGTCTCTGGATATCCATCAAGCTTAAAATTACACCCCCTTGAGTCCCTTTCAAGATAAATTTGTACATTTATCGGTAGAAAAATGTCCCGGCCAAAGGCCGGTTCCTCTTAAATTACAAACTCGCTATCGCTCGCCAGGATAACATTGACACCTGAATTGCACGAAAGGTCGTAATATGGGGTGAAAGTTCTTAAAATCGCTAAACTAATGGGGCAAACGTTGTATAATATCAAAAGCAATGGGGCTAAACATGAGGGAGAAAGGGGTCAAGAAAAAAAATCCCTCAAGTGGAGATCTCCCCTTAACCCCTTCAGCACCATGACGCTTGTTTGGCCTTGGATTCTGGATAAAGTTAGACGATGTTATGCAGCTTCAGAAGGACCTGTGTTATTCAGGGCGTTGACGGAGATCGTTGTTTTTACGCCTTGGAGTCCCAGAGGGAGATTAATAAGTTTTGTTTGGGGTTTAAGGGGGAGACGAGTCGCTTTTCTAGACCACCTTCTCCCTCCCTCATCTTTAGACCCGTTAGTTTGGCGATTTTATGAACTTTCGCCCCATTTCTGTCAATTTTAAGACCTTTCCTGTCAATTATAGGTCTCGATTTTTTCCTGGCGAGCGATAGCGAGCCTGTAGTTTAAGAGGACTCGGCCTTCGGCCAGGAAATTTTTCTACCGAAAAATGTACACATTTATCTTGAAAGGGGGTCTAGGGAGTGTAATTTCAAGCTTGATGGAGGTCTAGCGAGGAAACTAGAAAAATAATAAATATTTTGTTTTTTTTACAAAAAGTGAAGGATCTCCCCTTAACATGTCTTTCCTTCCACTTAAGGGGAGATTTCCACTTGAGGGATTTTTTTCTTTACCCCTTTTTCCCTCATGTTTAGCCCCATTGCTTTTGAGATTTTTAGACGTTCGCCCCATTAGTTTAGCGATTTTAATAACTTTCGCCCCATTTATTTCACTGTTTAGACCTTTCGTGTCATTTAGGTGTCGATTTTGTCCTGGCGAGCGATAGCGAGCCTGTAATTTAAGAGGAACTGGCCTTCGGCCGGGACATTTTTCTACCGAAAAATTTACAAATTTATCTTGAAAGGGGGTCAAGGGAGTGTAATTTCAAGCTTGATGGAAGTCTGGGAAACACACTAAAAACCTCCCCTTAAACATTAGGCTATTCAGTGTGCAGTTGGATCTGAGTACATGATTAAATATTGATATCCAGTATTCGATTAATCGATATATAATCGTAGTCATGTACTTACTGTCTTGATGGTGTAATGGTTAGAGTGTTTAAGATCTGCATGTGGTAACCCAGGTTCGAATCCCGGGAAGATCACATGCTTTCATTATTTCCATTGGGGAAGTGTTTTGTGTTGGGAGTGAAATTAATAAATTGGATTATTAGACGATTTTATGGAGTTTCAATAGATCCTATCTTACTTAACCCTCTCTGACATATGACGCGATTTTGAGCCTATTGGGGATACTTTAAAGCCTTTGTTACCATCAGGGGTATTTAGAAACCTTTAGTTTAGTTACTTCAACCTCTGCAGTTGTCGTTGAGTTAGCTGTGGGCAGAAAACTAATTTTGGAGAGGTAATTATAGGAGTGAGAGAACTCTTATTTTTAACCTCTGCGTCATAAATGCGTGAAAGGGTTAATAGCATAATACATAAGTGCGCGGAATTTCGATGTGAGTATCCTAGGTTCGAGTCCTTGGAGTGCCACATGTATTTGTTGATTTCATTAATTGAGCTTAGAGGTGAAGTTGGTGGGTGGGAAAACAAAAACATAATAATACATAATAATACACGTGTAACCCATCGTGAGGTCTACAACATGGCGTCTGTTCCGAACCAAAGATGCCAGGCGCTTTCTCTATAGAGTCAGACCAAGTGGATCGGCCCCTAGACCATCAGCGCACCTGCCATCACCCCCTGCCTCCCGCCCTACACAATAAGGGTAATGAATATTAGGATTTATAGCATCGGGCTCGTCACTTTTACACGATTGGATTGTCCAAAATATTCGGCCCCCCAACCTCATCACTGATAGATTTTTATTCCCTGGAAGTAGAGGGGACATATGTCGGTCTCTTGCCTATTAGCCGAGATAATGGTTTTATCGGCGATACCCCCGCCGCGGCCCGCGTCCTAATGTACGGGAAGCACATTTTTCCCGTTTTTGTTTTCGGCGGAGAGAGAGAGAGTGAGAGAGAGAGTGTGTATGTGTGTGTGTGTGTGTGTGTGTGTGTGTTTGTGTGATAGTGAGAGTGAGGGAGATTTACATGGATTTACATAAATACACTGGCCACACAGATCTTAAGATCCCTACGAGGTGGCCTGCAGGACTGAATCCTAGTAGAGATAGCAACCCTAAAGAAAAAGTGGAAGAAAAGGATAGGAGGGAGAGAGAGAGAGAGAGAGAGAGAGAGAGAGAGAGAGAGAGAGAGAGAGAGAACCGCAAAATAAAAACCGCCCCACTCAACCCTCAAATCGACACCGGAAAAAGAAAAAAAAGCATCAATGCGGCCTAAACTTTATGGAACTTTATATTTCCTTTACGGAGGCCGTTGTCGCGAATAATGACACGGGGGATAATTGAATTGCGGCCCTCTACTTCACTCCATTCCGGCCCAAACGTCAGCTGGGGTAGGGGCCGATCGGTGCACGAATTACGAGAACAGTGTTATTATTTTATTATTTGTTTTCGGAGTGTATGGAATTTGGCTTGCGTTATTCGGAATGTTCTACGGAATATTGCTTGCGTTATGTGTTGGTGGTGTAATGGTTTAGATGCTTATGTTCTGGGTGTGGTGTCCCTAGTTCGAATCCCGGGAGGACCATATGCTTTCATTAGTTTACTGTGTTGGTGGTGTAATGGTTTAGATGCTTATGATCTGGGTGTGGTGTCCCTAGTTCGAGTCCCGGGAGGACCATATGTTTTCATTAGTTTATTCAAGTGCATTGGGGTTTGTAATTGATGATTAATGTTAAGAACGGGGTGTTACTTAATTCGGAGTGTAGCCTAGGGAATATTGCTTGTGTTATTCGGAGTGTACGGAATATTGCTTGTGTTGTTCAAAGTGTACGCAATATTGCTTGTGTTATTCATAGTGTACGGAATATTGCTTGTGTTATAGTGTACGGAATATTGCTTGTGTTATTTGGAGTGTACGGAATATTGCTTGTGTTATTCATAGTGTACGGAATATTGCTTGTGTTATTCATAGTGTACGGAATATTGCTTGTGTTATAGTGTACGGAATATTGCTTGTGTTATTTGGAGTGTACGGAATATTGCTTGTGTTATTCGGAGTGTACGGAATATTGCTTGTGTTATTCGGAGTGTACGGAATATTGCTTGTGTTATTCGGAATGTACGGACTATTGCTTGTGTTATTCGGAATGTACTAAGGAATATTGCTTGTGTTATTCGGAGTGTACGGAATATTGCTTGTGTTATTCGGAGTGTACGGAATATTGCTTGTGTTATTCGGAATGTACGGAATATTACTTGTGTTATTCGGAGTGTACGGAATATTGCTTGTGTTGTTCAAAGTGTTTGTTCTTCAATTGGTTTCGGTTTTTCTTTCTCACTTCCGTACTTCTCTGTTCGGTTCGAGCACTGTTTTGTTTAAGGGGAGATGGGCCATTTTGTTGGTCTTTTAATTAAGTCACTCCTTTATTTCTTCGTTTTCTCGCTAGACCTCCACCCTCTAGACCCCTTTTTAAGATAAATTTGTACATTTTTCGGTAGTATTTCCTCTTATAATTTCAGGTTCTTTATCGCTCGCCAGGTAAAAATCGACACCTGAGTGACACGAAAGGTCTTAACATTTACAACGAAATGGGGCGAAAGGTGTTAAGATCGCCAAACTAATGGGCCGGTACAGAAGGGGTTAACTCAGTGATTATATATATATAACTATGAACTGAATATGTTTTTTTATATCGACATTTCTATCTAGTACAATCGGGGGTATTAATATTAAGTGTTGTCATAGATGCCAGTGGTTTTCCCTCAAGAAGTGTTATTGGTCTCTTTATAGTTACTGGGAAAAGTGCTTATCCCTCAGAGTATTAGTCAGTGTCCGAAACTTTGTGAAATATCTGACAACACTTATTAACCTCGACTGTACCTAATAAGTAAGTGCCTATTTTGTTTGCACACACACACACACACACACCACCACCAACACACACATAAACTACACACTTCACCATCACCACTACCAACACACACACATACATACACACACACACACACACACACACACACACACACACACACACACACACACACACACACCACCATCAACATACACAGGAACTACACACTTCACCACCACCAATACTCTCACACGCACACACACACACTCGCCCACTCACTCTTACTCCCTCTCTCTCTCTCTCTCTCACTCACTCTCAAACACACTCTCTCTCTCTCCTACTTTACCCTCTTCACCAAATTAGGCCACTGTCTAGATCATTAAGGTGATTGTCCATGATCATTGTCCCCCCCCCCCATCATAACCTCTAATCACCCTCCCCTTCTCCACCCACGCACCTCAGGCACTATCGTTGATTTATGTCCAGCTGGTGGTAAATTGTCATGTCCTCACCTTAATTACTCAGCTTTTACTGTTATTGTGTAGCGATATATGCCTCTATATGTGGACACTTGGTATTTATATGAAGCGAAGACATAGTAGTTGCATGTTTGTCCATTAGATATCGAAACATCAGTTGATATAGGATTCAATGGATTTTTTTTTTTTTTTCGCAGGTTACGCATTTCCGGGGCTTCACGATAATATATTCAAAGTTCATGTCGTTCTTTATAGGCCAGATATCGTGAACTCTAACCTCTGTAGCTCAAAAAGGGCCAGAGCAAATGGGATGTACATTTCTTCACACACACACACACACACACACTAAGAGCCAGCCAGTAGTAGTAGTAGTTCCACCACCACCCCTACGAACCATCAGCACTATTGTAAGTCATGTAAGGTTAATCACAATATTGAGACCCCCATACACCAGATGACGGTCTCCATTCAGCACACACGCACATCCATTCCTACACTCATATGTTTACTGCGACAGATACACACGCACACACACACATTCACGCATACACATATATCTACGATGACAGAAATACACATACACACACACACATATATATATATATATATATATATATATATATATATATATATATATATATATATTATTGAGTATATATCACAAATACACGTGAGCCACTAAATGTTTCTAATCTCTCAGTGGGGTTCGAACCGCCGACCGTCAGGACGATAGCCGACGCTTTAGACTGCCGTGGTGTAGTTGATTAAAGCGTCGGCTATCGTCCTGACGGTCGGCGGTTCGAACCCCACTGAGAGATTATAAATATATATATATATATATATATATATATATATACACAAATAGAATCACACACACACACACACACTTATATAATATATGCGTATAAAAGCATACACACTCAAACACATAAGTGTTACACATAGAAATATAGTGCATGTGTAAAACAGAAGTTATCTATCTATCCATCTATCTATCTATCTATCTATCTATCTATCTATCTATCTATCTATCTATCTCAGCGGGAAGTGTACAAGACAAAGGGGACCGAGGTAGACAATAAAACCTCTCCATAAACCCAGGTCCCTTAGGGGCCCGGGGGGGGGGGGGGGGCAGTAATAGGTGATTCCCCGCACTGTGACGTCATTAGGGTCAATTGGTCGGTAATGATGAGTGGATGACCGCTACTCATGCTATATGGGTCCAGTGGCGCTAATAAGTGATGTCGCGGCACCAAGTATATTTCGATCAATAATTGGTATCAGCAATATCTAAGCTTCAGTTCTGCATATCGAGTGAAATATACAACCATGTTCCTACACTTACCCACCCTATTCAACATCTGACAGACATTAATACAGCACAGAGCGAGCCAAACGTAATGACAGCTGGGACATGACTTATTAGCGTGACGGTACCCCTCAATGATCAGCGGAGTGCTCGGGGAGGTACGATGGGTCAAATAAGTCATGTATCCCCTGTCATTACATTTGGCTCGCTCTGTGCTGTATTAATTATGTACCGGCGACGTCCTTTTAACTTTATTATGGCTACTATTAGACGATTTTATTCAGTTTAAAAAGGGCCTCGAGCAATTAACAGGCTTGGAACTATCACATTTAACTCTTTTTAGTACCACAGATCCTTCTTAAGCTGCTGAAAATAGTCTAAATATAGAAATAAAATCATAAAAAGACGTCGCCGGCACAGAAGAGGTTAATGTCGGCCAGATGTTGAATAGGGTGTGTAAAGATAGGCACATGTTTGTATACCTCACTCGAAGTGATGCATTGATGCTTAGATAGTGCTGATACCCATTATTATTACTGAACGAAATATAATTGGTGCCGCGACATCACTTACTTAATAGGCCGACTGTACACTTACTTAATAGGCCGACTGTACACTCACTCATAAACATTCGTGGACCTCAACTATTTCTGATTATGGATGTATGTATCTGGAAACCTATTTATGAAGATAATTGTCTGTGCATCAATTACAAAACTATATTTACTGTTTATTACAAGTTCCACACAATAATAAACCCAGATAGATACAATTACACAAACACACACACACTCACTCACCCCAACCACAAGCCTACAAGCAAACACACACTCACCCCCCAACCACAAGCCAATAAACAAACACACACACCCCAACCACTCCCCAACAAACACACACTCACCCCCCAACCACAAGCCAACAAACACACACTCACCCCCCAACCACTCCCCAACAAACACACACTCACCCCCCAACCACAAGCCAACAAACAAACGACACACACCCCAACCACTCCCCAACAAACACACACTCACCCCCCAACCACAAGCCAACAAACAAACGACACACACCCCAACCACTCCCCAACAAACACACACTCACCCCCCAACCACAAGCCAATAAACAAACACACACACCCCAACCACTCCCCAACAAACACACATTCACCCCCCAACCACAAGCCAACAAACAAACGACACACACCCTAAAATCGCTAAATTAATGGGGCGAACGTTTTATAATATCAAAAGCAATGGGGCTAAACATGAGGGAGAAAGGGGTCAAGAAAAAAATCCCTCAAGTGGAGATCCCCTTAATTAAGGGGTCCACGAATTATGTATAAGTGACTGTACAGTCGAGGTTAATAAGTGTCGTCAGATATTTCACAAAGTTTCGGACACTGACTAATACTCTGAGGGATAAGCACTTTGCCCAGTAACTATAAAGGTACCAATAACACGTGTTGAGCGAAAACCACTGGAATCTATGCCAACACTTAATACCCCCCGATTGTACCTACTGTACACTCGGATGCTATAGTTTTTAGCCCATTTTGTGTCTGCAATTACAACTACCTGGATTATTTTGTGAATAAAACTGGCTTTTCAATAAATAGTATATATTGTTTTGGAGTTGATTTTTTTTTTTAGAAACTTCTGTTCGGCGTCATGATCTGTATGGCAATATAATTAGTAGGAATGGATTGCGGGTGTGGTTTAATTTACTGATCAATCGACTAGACAGATGAGTTGAGGGGAGATCTCCACTCGAGGGATTTTTGGCTTGACCCCTTTCTCCCTCATGTTTAGAGCCCCATTGCTTTTGATATTATAAAACGTTTGCCCCATTAGTTTAGCGATTTTAAGAACTTTCACCCCATATTAAGACCTTTCGTGCCATTCAGGTGTCAATTTTATCCTGGCGAGCGATAGCGAGCCTGTAATTTAGGAGGAACCGGCCTTCGGCCGGGAAATTTTTCTACCGAAAAATGTACAAATTTATCTTGAAAGGGACTCAAGGGGGTGTAATTTTAAGCTTGATGGAGGTCTAGGGAACCAACTAAAAACCTCCCCTTAACCACTGCATAAGAAAGTACACTCGTAATTCAATCATGGGCATTATATTTTCATGTACGATCGGGGGTATCAAGTGTTGGCATAGATTCCAGTGGTTTTCGCTCAACAAGTGTTATTGGTATCTTTATAGTTACTGGGAAAAGTGCTTATCCCTCAGAGTGTTAGTCAGTGTCCGAAAGTTTGTGAAATATCTGACAACACTTGTTAACCTCGATTGTACGGTCGCGCTAATAAGTCATGTCCCAGCTGTCATTACGTTTGGCTCGCTCTGTGCTGTATTAATGTCTGTCAGATGTTGAATAGGGTAGGTAAGTGTAGGAACATGTTTGTATATCTCACTCAAAAGGAAGAAATCATGTGTGAATATTGCTGATACCAATTATTGATCAAAACATAATTGGTGCCGAGACATCACTTATTAGGCCGACTGTACAAGATCACTGAGAGACACAGAACTTACTATATGTGAACAATGAAGCAACTTGGTTGAGCCCGAGAACTTTCAGTCTTCTACTGTACTTCTCGCTTCTCAGCTTGTTCTTCCTCTGTGTCCAATTACTCTTTTTTCCTATTTTACTCCAGCCATCTGATGTGTGGGCAACTGGACATACAATGGATTAAAAGGAGTAGTTACTGTCTCAAACACCTTCTGGTCTTTTCCAGGGAGATAATATAGATGACAAAGATGGCAATAGTACTATAGACCCTCTTCTTAATCTGTGTAGGATATAGAACATTTGTTTTTGTTTACATACTAAATTGAGTTAATGATTCAAAACAAAACGTCTTAATGCAAATTGTGTTCGATCAAGTCCAACAGTTAACTGAATATAAAATATACAACTTTGATCATGATTTTGGTTAGAGTTAGACATGGTAATTTTGGTTAGAGTTAGACATGGGGATTTTGGTTAGAGTTTGATATGGTAATTTTGGTTAGAGTTAGATATGGGGATTTTGGTTAGAGTTAGACATGGGGATTTTGGTTAGAGTTAGATATGGGGATTTTGGTTAGAGTTAGACATGGTGATTTTGGTTAGAGTTAGACATGGGGATTTTGGTTAGAGTTAGGCATGGTGACTTTGGTTAGAGTTAGATATGGTAATTTTGGTTAGAGTTAGACATGGTAATTTTGGTTAGAGTTAGATATGGTAATTTTGGTTAGAATTAGATATGGTAATTTTGGTTAGAGTTAGACATGGTAATTTTGGTTAGAGTTAGACATGGGGATTTTGGTTAGAGTTAGATATGGGGATTTTAGATAGTTAGATATTGTAATTTGCTATCAATTCGATTGAGAACCGGGTAGAAAATCGACAATTGGTATATTTCATGTGCAAGGTATTTCTTATGATATTAGCTAAAGAAATTGCATATGGAAAATAGATATGGTGGGCTTGAAATTAATTTTACATTTTATTTATTGATTAAATCCAATTCGCTTAACATAATTTTATCCAATAAAGTTGATAATTGGCCAAAGTAAATCGGTGACACGCCCGAAATTCCTTCAATTACCCTTCCTCCCAACTCACCGAACCTCTCCCAATGATATATATATATATATATATATATATATATATATATATATATATATATACACATGGCACTGAAACATTAATGGTATAACAACAACCATGACAGAAGCCAATCCACGGCAAACACCCTATGGTAAACAGAGGCTAACCAACTTCACACATATTATATACATATTACAATAAACTTAATATTATTATTAGTAGTAGTAGTAGTATTAGATAGATAGATTATTAAGGTTATTATTATTATTATCATTATTATTTTAGTAGCAGTAGCAGTAGTAGTAGCAGTAGTAATTTTTATCTATACCCAATTAAATACCTATATGCTACCAATCTGTCGCCCAGGAACGAAAACAATCCCCCTTAATCCCCCCTCACCACACGATCTCTCCAAACATCCTCCTCTCCCTACCCTCCCTCCCTCCCACTCCCTCCCTCCCTCCCTCCCCTTCCCTCCCCTCCTCCCTATTCTCCCAGCCTATTGACTCAAGGGTCGCCTCTGTCATACTGGGGTTCCGAACAGCCAATATGAAGCATTAATTCCCGATTGGCTTAATTCACCGTTGTGGCCATATTTCGTTGGGGTCCTGTATACAACATCTGGTGGTGGTGGTGAGGGTGGAGGAAGAGGAGGAGGAGAGAGAGAGAGAGAGAGAGAGAGAGAGAGAGAGAGAGAGAGAGAGAGAGAGAGAGAGAGAGAGAGAGAGAGAGAGAGAGAGAGAGAGAGAGAGAGGAGAAAGAGATATAGATAGATAGATAAATAGATAGAGAGATAGAAAGATAGACAAATAGGTAGACAGCTAGAGAGAGAGAGTATGGATAAACACGAGAAGGAACGCCTATCTGATTGATTCGTTCCATCATAAAATTAAGCAATCTAATAACGAAGGTTGTGAATGGCACATACATAAACGTACACAGACCACTACACGCACGCACATACACATACATTCACACACACACACACACACTCACTCTCACATACATCGTTCGAAATCATATAACAAATCTTCCATATCTTTAACCCTTGCAAGATCCGATTACACATTTATTTTCGGTTTTCTGGTGAATATTAGAAGATTTTATTTATATCAGAAACGGTAAGTGGAGGTCAGAGGGTTAATTGAGATAGTCTGTACTCTTTTTATTGCCCACAGATCCTTCCTAAGCTGTATAAAATCGTCTAATGATAGCTAAGATTAAAAGGAAATGCTCATGAGAATAGTAGTTAAAGTGAACAGGAATGTAACCCTTTGCAGAGTATGACGCATTTTGATAGTTTATTCTGGCTATCATATGACTATTTTATACAGCTGAGCATTAACCTCTATAACTAAAAAAACAAACCGACTAGAGTAATCGAGGTAACTATTTGGCTCAGTTGATAGCGTGCTTGATTCCCACCTTGAAGGTCTCGCGTTCAATCCCCGCTCAGATTGAAAAGTTTTTCTGGGATACAGCCGGCGGTTACCATCTCCCCATGAGCAAGGGGGATGGGTAATGGTCTCTGGTAGACTAAAGAAAGCCAAGCGCTTGCGAATCCTCGAAGGAGGAGAGACGGGCGCTATATAAGTAACCAGAAGATTATTATTATTATTATTATTATTATTATTTCCACCACTTGGGAAGGGTCAGCCAGGGAATAGGTGTGGAAACGTATAGCCCGTTTGCTCTAGTCCTTTTTGAGTTACAGTGGTTAGGGTTTACGATTTCTGGACTACCTATTTGGAACAGGGTATAGTTATTTCTGGACTACCTATTTGGAACAGGGTATAGTTATTTCTGGACTACCTATTTGGAACAGGGTATAGTTATTTCTGGACTACCTATTTGGAACAGGGTATAGTTATTTCTGGGCTACCTATTTGGAACAGGGTATAGTTATTTCTGGACTACCTATTTGGAACAGGGTATAGTTATTTATTAAAATGTAAAACTTGCAAACTAAACAAACCAAAATTGGGACAAGGACAATATAAAGTCAAATTAAATGATCAAAATCGCTATGTGGAAACAACGCTTACTAAAATGAAAATTATGAAATAAAAGAACACAATCCACCACATAGGGTGTACATTACTACATGAGCAAGTTAATCTGTTTCCCAAGCAAACTAATCGCACATATAACAACGCACTATCGTCATGTTAAAGGAAGTAGTCAAGTTTTGGGAAGTTTGGGAAGTCAAATTTGGAATTGTATTTTTGCTTGTTTAGTGTAAAGAAATGAATAGGAGGAGGAGGAGGAGGTGTGGTTTTGGCAGTTTATTTTGGGTATCATTAGACAATTTTATTAAGATTAGGAAGGGTATGTGGAAGACAGAGGGTTAATTGAAACAGTCTTTACTCTTTTGGTTCCAACAGTTCCAATTCCTATACGAAAGAGCCTCAAAATAGTACGAGAACAAAAAATTGCTCATCGAATATTGTCGGAAAATGCGCTCGTGTGACACCGGCTGACCCTGTGTTGTTGACAATATGAGGCGGGAGCGTGGGTGACAATATGAGGCGGGAGCGTGGGTGACAATATGAGGCGGGAGCGTGGGTGACAATATGAGGCGGGAGCGTGGGTGAGCATGGTAAGGATGTGTTTGTGTTGATACTGATGACTGAGCAAGCATAAGGGGATGGTGTCTTGGGGAGGTCTTTACTACGCAGCTTACCACTTAAGTCGGTATCACACGAACGCTTTTCCTTCAACTTTAATCGTCAACACTGATTTGTCACTTTGTGAAGTAAACTTTATGAACAATTCTGTCATTTAACCCCTTCAGCATGATGGCGTAGTTTTCATATAATGCTGGTTACCATTAGACGATTTTCTTTAACATAATCTACCTCTAGGACTCAAAGGGGTCAATATAGTCTCAATTAACCCTCGGAATAACATAGGTTCTTCTCAAACTGCATAAAATCGTCTAATTTTAGCCAGAGCCAAAGGTAAAGAGGCGTCATCGTGCTGAAGGTGTTAACCCTCTCCGACATATGACGCGATTTTGAGCCTATTGGGGATACTTTAAAGCCTTTGTTATCATCAGGGGTATTTAGAAACCTTTAGTTTAGTTACTTCAACCTCTGCAGTTGTCTTTGAGTTAGCTGTGTTGAGCCTATTGGGGATACTTTAAAGCCTTTGTTATCATCAGGGGTATTTAGAAACCTTTAGTTTAGTTACTTCAACCTCTGCAGTTGTCTTTGAGTTAGCTGTGGGCAGAAAACTAATTTTGGAGAGGTAATTATATGAGTGGGAGCACTTTACTTCTTATTGCTAATCTGGCAACCTCTGCGTCATATGTGCGTGAAAGGGTTAATGTAATCATCTACCTACAGTCGGGAAAATAATCTAGCCACCCATACACCCCTAAGAAGAAGGTCGCGAATTCACTCACCCACCCACCCTCACCCTCACCCTCACATCCCCACCCCCAACTTCACACCCCCGCCCATCCTCACCCACCCACCCTCACCCTCACACCTACCTCCGCCCTCACAAACCCACCCCTTCATCCTCAGTTTCCTCCCTAGACCTCCATCAAGCTTAAAATAACACCCCCAAGACCCTCCTTCAAGATAAATTTGTGACTCCTCCCTCCCTCACATCCCCACCACCTTCACCCCCACCCATCCACGCTCACTCCTTCCTCACATCCCCCCCATCCCCCCCCCCCCCTCACTCACCACACCCCCACCCATCCGTCAACATCAGCCGCCCCTCCATGCAGAACTGGTAATCAGAGACGGGACACACCGGCATGTCATTTTCGGAATCGTTGCTCAATTCCCACGGCTCGATTGACGGAACTGAGAGTCTTATGTGTCTCCTGTACGTGGGGGAGGGGGGGCGGGAAGCTATCTACTGGGTCAGATAGATAGATAGAAAATAGATAGATAGATAGATATAGATAAATATGTGGATGGAAAGATAGACAACATAGCTAGATATATGGATAGTTAGATAGATATAGATAGATAGATATGTAGATGGATAGATAAATAGACAACAGATAGATAGATATTTGAATAGTCAGTCAGTCCTAATTGTATTTCATGAAAAGATACAGTATATATAAACTTTTTATAGTTATTAAAGTAGTAAACATTAAGCTAAAAGTCCTTACTAAGCGCATAGTTGATTCTGTGTTCTACACACACACACACACACCCGAGCGGTTGGCGTTTATTGGTACATATCAATTTGGTGCATGCTTACGAGTACATTTTTCGATTTTTAACCCTAAATTACACTAACCTAACCTAACCTAACCTAACCTAACCGAAAACACTCCATTTCAACGTATTTTAAAGAGGTGTGTACCGATTAACTGTCGCCCCAAACCTCATGTACCTGTACACCTACAAATATCGAGATTTGTACCAATAAACACACAACCGCTCGTCCACACACATACACCCGCACCACGAAATGTAAGACTCTAGAAATGGGTAAAAGCAAGTACAGACCTAGAAAAGATTATAAACTAGGAAACGAAGTGATTCCCAAAGCAGAAAAAGAAAAAGACTTGGGGATAGAATTTAAGGATAACATGTCTCCAGAAAGCCACGTAAATAAGATAGTGAGAGAATCACTAGCACTATTGGCAAATATCAGGATGTCTTTCAATTATCTTAATGAATACACCATGAAACAAATAATAACGGCAATAATAAGACCCAGGATGGAATATGCATCTGTAGTGTGGTCCCCTCACATGAAGAAACATATCCACAAAATTGAGAGGGTACAGAGAGCAGCAACGAGGATGATCCCAGGTTTGGAAAATTTGGAGTACCAAGAGAGGCTCGAGAGATTGAATCTACCTACACTGGAACAGAGAAGGAAACGAGGACAGCAAATTCAGATATACAAATGTGTTAGAGGTATTGACAAAATCGACCAAGAAAACTTCATAGAGAGGGATGGAGGTGAGAGAACAAGAGGTCACAACTACAAACTAAGAGTGCTTAATAGTAAATCTGATCTAAAAAGTAAAAGATTTCCTACCAACTCGATTAGTGGGTGGAACAAATTGCCAGCCGAAGTAGTGTCTGCACCATCAGTGCATAGTTTCAAAGCACGGTATGACAAACATATCTTAGTAGGCGGGAATTAACGAGCATGCTCACTCCCGCAAATACAACTAGTGTAAATACAACTAGTGTAAGTACACACACACACACACACACACAGACAGACCGCTCCTGAGAAACAAGGTAGTATCCGCCCCGACATGATCGTAACATGTCGGAGTAGGGGTCGGGGTCGGGGTTGGGGTTGGGGTTGGGGTGGGTCGGCGGGTATATTAAGTCGTCAGATGGTCGGCTCGTCTCGGTGTGATGGCGCGACCCCCCCCCCCCCCCCAACCATTTATTAATATTAACCTCCTTCCGCCATACACCCTTCCCCCCCCCCCCCCCCCGCGCCCGCGCCCTTAAAGCCGCCCCTGTGAACTCCGACTATAAGGGCGAATTCGTTGCTCTTTAGGGGGGGATAGTGGTTATTGTTGGGTCTATTTATGTATTTATTTTATAGTTTCCTCGCTAGACGTCCATCAAACTTGAAATTACACCCCTTAGGCTCCCCTTCAAGATGAATTTGTACATTTTTCGGTAGAAAATTGTCCGGCCGAAGGCCGGTTCCTCCTAGAACTGCAAGCTGGCTATCACTCGCCAGGAAATAATCGACACCTAAATGGCACGAAAGGTCTTTATATTGACAAAGAAATGGAGCGAAAGGTCTTAACAGTCGTCAAACTAATGGACCGAACGTCATACAATCTGAAAACTATTGGGACTAAGCAAGAGGGAGAAAAATCAACTCCCTCCCTCTGTAATCGGGCGGGGCGTTCTTCAATATCCCCTCTCTCTCTCTCTGACAGACGGATACCAGTGTGTGCGGGCAATAGAGATGAATTTAGTCCATGTTTTATGTATGAGAGGCGACCCTACCTACTACCGCTGAGAGAGAGAGAGTGGGTGTGTGAGAGAGAGAGAGAGAGAGAGAGAGAGAGAGAGAGAGAGAGAGAGAGAGAGAGAGAGAGAGAGAGAGAGTGGGTGGGTGTGAGAGAGAGAGAGTATGCGTGAAAGTGTGTGTGTGAGAGAGAGATTTTATTTTATTCTTTATTGAGGAAGCATAAGTACACGGGATTACATAATAATACGTTGTCGTAGAGAGAGAGAGAGAGAGAGAGAGAGGTAGCATGTTTCCTGGGGTGGTGATGGGATAGTAGGGGAAGGAGTAAAACATGCTTCCTGGGTTTCAGTAAGGGGGAAGGAAGGAGTTACCCATAGTTCCAGGAGTCAGACATGAATATAAATAAGAATGACTTCGAGGGAGAATGGGTAGTTGGGGAAGGGGTTGTTCATTCTGCAGGGGGGGTTGTGGGTGAGGGGGAAAGGGTAGTTGGGGACGGGGGGGGTTCATTCTGCAGGGGGTGGGGGTTGTGGGTGAGGGGAAGGGGTAGTTGGGGAAGGGGGGTTCATTCTTCAGGGGGGGGGGTTGTGGGTGAGGGGGAAAGGGTAGTTGGGGAAGGGGGTTGTTCATTCTTCAGGGGGGGGGGGGTTGTGGGTGAGGGGGAAAGGGTAGTTGGGAAAGGGGTTAGTTGGGGAAGGGGGTGTTCATTCTTCAGGGGGGGGGGGGTTCTGGGTGAGGGGGAAAGGGCTAGTTGGGAAGGGGTTGTTCTTTCTTCAGGGGGGGGGGGGGTTGTGGGTGAGGGGGAAAGGGTAGTTGGGGAAGGGGGTGTTCATTCTTCAGGGGGGGGGGTTTGTGGGTGAGGGGGAAAGGGTAGTTGGGGAAGGGGGGTTGTTCATTCTTCAGGGGGGGGGGGGTTCTGGTGAGGGGAATGGGTAGTTGGGGAAGGGGTTTGTTCATTCTTCAGGGGGGGGGGGTTCTGGGTGAGGGGGAATGGGTAGTTGGGGAAGGGGTGTTCATTCTTCAGGGGGTTCTGGGTGAGGGGGAAAGGGTAGTTGGGGGGGGTTGTGGGTGAGGGGGAAAGGGCAGTAGGGGTAGGGGGTGTTCATTCTTCAGGGGGGGGGGGGGTTCAGGGTGAGGAGGAGTCCTGTTTCTTCAGCCAATGGGAGATCCTTTGGGGTACAGTCAGTCGTAGAAGTTCGTGGACCTCTTATGCTTTTTATTTTGGGTACAGTCATTCGTAGGAATTCGTGGACCTCTTATTCATGCTTTTTGTTTTGTTAATGGCCAGTGAATTTGGATTGAGGTTGTGATACACATAATATATTATTTGCTGTAGCCTATAAAGAATACATTATATACTCTAAATCAACCCATCTTGATACATTCCCATAATACTAACCGTTCGAGGGCCACGACATTTTGTAAGTAACTTCACCTACTTCTGAAGGAATGGTTTGCCTTCTTTCTACGATATGTGTTTTATTGGGATGTAATTATGGCATAGTAAATAATAAGTAATGCATATGTAAATGAACCAAATATGAACTACTAATTACATATATATAATTATTTGTTCTCAAATATTTGTTATTAATTCATATAAATAAAGTAACACCCCGTTCTTAACATTAATCATCCATTACAAACCCCAATGTACTTGAATAAACTAACGAAAGCATATGGTCCTCCCGGGATTCGAACTCGGGACACCACACCCAGAACATAAGCATCTAAACCATTACACCACCAACACAATATTATAATATAATTAATTAATTCCCTGTTATTAGGGGAGAAAGGAATTAGAATACAAATTTCATACAATATTTACTTAGACGACATCGACTCGCATAACAAAAGAATGAATTTGGTAACGGAATTCGGGGATGTCCTACGTGTGGAGTGAAGGGGGATTTAGAATACAATTTGCATATTCATATCGCCCCTTGTGTTGGAAGGCTTAAGGGGAGATATCCACCTGGAGGATTTTTTTCTGGACCCCTTTCTCCCTCATGTTTAGCACCGTTGCTTTTGAGATTTTAAGACGTTCGCCCCATTAGTTTGACGATTTTATGAACCCTCGCCCCATTTAAGTCAATTTTAAGACCATTCGTGCCATTTAGGTGTCGATTTTTTCTTGGCGAGCGATAGCGAGCCTGTAATTTAATGGGAACGGCCGGGACATTTTTCTACCGAAAAATGTACACATTTATCTTGAAAGGGGGTCTAGGGGGGAGTAATTTTAAGCTTGATGGAAGTCTAGGGAATCAACTAAAAACCTCCCCTTAACAAAAGAATGGATCTGTGAGAGGTGTTTAGTTGACTTTACTGTATAGTGTATGTTTGTACACACACACACACACACACACACACACACACACACACACACACACACACAAATATATTATATAGATTTCCTTTTTATCATTTAGCCAAACAATGGATTCAGTTTCATGCGCCATAAACTGCCGCTACATGAAATACGAAGGCGAACTCAGTATTACGTGATTTGGAGTTTAAGGGGAGATGGGTTGTTTTTTCCCTCGTGTTTAGCATATTAGATTTGAGATTTTAAGACGTTCGTTCCATTAGTTTAGCGATTTTAAGACCTTACGCCCCATTTCTTTGTCAATTTTAAGACCTTTCGTGCCATTTAGGTGTCGACGAGTGCTGGCGAGCGATGGTGAGCCTGTCAATTTTAGGAGGAAACGGCCTTCGCCTGTGAGATTTTTCTACCGAAAAATGTACACATTTATCTTGAAAGGGGGTCTAGGGGGTATTATTTTAAGCTTGATGGATGTCTAGGGAGGACACTTTAGAACATAGTAAAAAGATGCATAAACGAGTAAATAAATGCGCCTATACCCCCTTAAGGGGAGGTTTATAGTTTGGTCCCTAGATATCCTTCAAGCTTAAGATTACACCCCCTTGAGTCCCTTTCAAGATAAATTTGTAAATTTTTCGGTAGAAAAATGTCCCGACTGAAAGCCGGTTCCTCTTAAATTACAGGCTCGCTATCGCTCGCCAGGATAAAATCGACACCTAAATGGCACGAAAGGTCTTAAAATTGACAGAAATGGGTTGAAAGTTCTTAAAATCGTCAAAATAATGGGGCAAACGTCTTACAATTAGAAACACAATGAGGCTAAACATGAGGGAGAAAGGAGTCAAGAAAAAAATCCCTCAAGTGGAAATCTCCCTTAACTGTCAATCAGGGTTATGAGGTTGTCCTACATGCAATCTATATGTTTTTATTAAAGGGATACATTGATGTCGTAAATAGTGTAATAGTGTAATAGTAATAGTGAGGGTAATTCTAATACCTCCCTCTCTGTCGACAAGCCACCACCCCAGCCCTCTCTGTCGACAAGCCACCACCCCAGCCCTCTCTGTCGACAAGCCTCCCACCCACCCTATCCCCCAGCCTTCAAAATTCCTCCAACCCTCAACCCCCTCACCATCCCAGCCCCCCAAATTCCTCCAGCCCTCAGCCCCCCTCACCACCCCAGCACTCAACCCCCCTCACCACCCCAGCCCTCAGCCCCCCTCACCATTCCCGCCCCCCAAATCCCGCCAGCCCTCAGCCCCCCACTCTCAACAAGCCCCCTCTGTACTAAATCGGAGTGTCACAACAAAGAATGGATGGCCTAGGAACACGCTACCCCGCTGACAGTTCTAAATGGCCTCTTCTTTATAGCGGAGGGCTCATACTACACATGCCACTCGGGGACATCACTCACTTTTTCACCCTGGGATTACACGCACGTACCCCGCCCTCCCACGCCTATATCCACGCAAGTTACACGCCCACCCACGCCCCTGCACGCCTATATCCACGCAAGCACACGCCCACCAACGCCTCTGCAAACTTATATCCACGCAAGAACCCACCCACCCACCCACCCACACCCCTGCACTCCTATATCCACGCAATTACACTAATTTTCTCTCCCCCCCCCCTCCCCACCCACGCGCCTGCACGCCTATATCCACGCAAGAACACGCCCACCAACGCCCCTGCACGCTAATATCCATGCAAGAGCACACCCACCCACGCCCCTGCACGCCTATATCCCCGCAAGTACACGCAAGTCCCTCCCTCCCACCCCCACCTCACCCACGCCCCTGCACGCCTATTTCCACGCAAGTACACGTAAGTCCCTCCCTCCCACCCCTACCCCACCCACGCCCCTGCACGCCTATATGCCCGCAAGTACACGCAAGTCCCTCCCTCCCACCTCCACCCCACCCACGCCTATGTCCACGCAAGTACACGTAAGTCCCTCCACCCCCCTGCACGCCCATGTCCACTCAAGTACACGTAAGTCCCTCCACCCCCCTGCACGTCCATGTCCACTCAAGTACACGTAAGTCCCTCCACCCCCCTGCACGCCCATGTCCACTCAAGTACACGTAAGTCCCTCCACCCCCCTGCACGCCCATGTCCACTCAAGTACACGTAAGTCCCTCCACCCCCCTGCACGCCCATGTCCACTCAAGTACACGTAAGTCCCTCCACCCCCCTGCACGCCCATGTCCACTCAAGTACACGTAAGTCCCTCCACCCCCCTGCACGCCCATGTCCACTCAAGTACACGTAAGTCCCTCCACCCCCCTGCACGCCCATGTCCACTCAAGTACACGTAAGTCCCTTCACCCCCTGCCCGCCCATGTCCACTCAAGTACACGTAAGTCCCTCCACCCCCCTGCACGCCCATGTCCACTCAAGTACACGCAAGTATCTTGACAAAGAAATGGAGCGAAAAGTCTTATAATCGCCACACTAATAGGCCGAATGTCTTATAATCTGTAAACTAATGGGGCTAAATATGAGGAAGAAGGGGGACTAGAAAAACTCCCAGTCTCCCCTTAATGATAACACTAATAGCTGCGGGTGGTGTGTAATATTCCTTGTGCAAGACTAACACACATAAACTCACATATGTGACCTTCGTGTAGACATGTATATCGTGTGTGTGGGTGAGAGAGAGAGAGAGAGAGAGAGAGAGAGAGAGAGAGAGAGAGAGAGAGAGAGAGAGAGAGAGAGAGAGAGAGAGAGAGGAGAGAGAGAGAGAGAGAGAGAGGAGAGAGAGAGAGAGAGAGAGAGAGAGAGAGAGAGAGAGAGAGAGAGAGAGAGAGAGAGAGTGTCTGTATACTAATAATAATAATAATAATAATAATAATTGGTTTATTTCAAGCCGGCAGCCAATGGGGCTGAAAATACACAGACTTAACCTATATCTTATCCTAAGAGATCAACAGACTGATCCTGGCTGCTAACGAGTGTGCCTACATACCCCCGAAGGAGTAGGACGTGGGCAGGGGACTTTGTGTGTGTGAGGAAGAAACAGAGAGAGAGAGTGAGAGTGAGTGAATGTATGTGTGTGGGGAGATGGGGAGGGGGAGGGGGGGGGGGTTGCAAGTGTGTTTTCCTAATTAATGAGTTAGTTAGAATAGGACTTCAGAGGCTATCAACCCTTCTGGATTATTAAGCCAGCACACTGTAAGTCAAGAATAGCGTCAGGACTGGAGCCTCTCCTCGAGAACTCCAGTCCCTTGTGTATTTCTGTGTGCGTAGGTGAGTGTGCAGCCAATTTCTACACACACACACACACACACACAGAAACTCACTCACGCTTTCTCTCTATCTCTCGTACACACACACTCACACAGACTCGCTCTCTCTCACACACACAAACCTCACACCCGCACACACACACACTCACTCTCTTTTTTTCTCACTCTCTCTCTCACACACACACACAGACTCACTCTCTCTTTCTCTCTCTCACACACACACACACACACACACACACACAAACAAACACACATACACACACACACAGTACACCTCCCAAGACACCACACATACACACACACAGACTCACTCTCTTTTTCTCTCTCACACACACACACACAAACACACACACACACACACACACACACCTCCCAAGACACCACACATACAAAGGACACACCTATTATTCGGGGTAATAATTGCGTCCCTTCGTGCCAGCTGTTTATCATAAGCGACAATAGATGGCGTGGCAAGCCTCTATCTCGTAAAACCAATTCATATACCCATCATACTTTAAAGTTCACAGAAGAGTTCGTGTGTGAAGGCGGTGTTACACGGAACGATTTTTTCCCGTCAACTTTTTACGAGCAATTGTAGTCTGGCAGCTTTAAAATCTCAGTTATTTTTCAATTCAGCTATCTAACATAATCTACCTTCAATCTAGTCCCAATTCCCAATGCGAAAGAGCCTCAAAATAGTAGGAGATCAAAACTTGTTCATCGAAAATTGCCTGAAAATGCGCTAGTGTGTCTCCGGCTTAAGGGGAGATTTCCACTTGAGGGACTTTTTTCTTGACCCCTTTCTCCCTCATGTCTAGCCCCATTGCTTTTGAGATTTTAAGACGTTTGCCCCATTAGTTTGGTGATTTTAGAAATTTCCGCCCCATTCTGTCAATGTTAAGACCTTTCGTGCCATTTACATGTAGGTGTCGATTTTATCCTGGCGAGCGACAGCGAGCCTGTAATTTAAGAGTAATCGGCCTTCGGCCGGGACATTTTTCTACCGAAAAATTTACAAATTTATCATGAAAGGGGGTCAAGGGGGTGACATTTTAAGATTGCTGGAGGAGTAGGAAAGAAACTAAAAACCTCCCCTTAATATGAATGGCCCCAGATTTGTAATAATTGTGATGGCGTTTGTTTTGGTTGTTAATGAGAAGCTATTAAAGGTGTAATTAAACTAACTGCAACGCTATACTATGCATGAACTGTACATGCAACGTCTTGTTAACCCTCTCCGACATATGACGCGATTTTGAGCCTATTGGGGATACTTTAAAGCCTTTGTTACCATCAGGGGTATTTAGAAACCTTTAGTGTAGTTACTTCAACCTCTGCAGTTGTCTTTGAGTTAGCTGTGTTGAGCCTATTGGGGATACTTTAAAGCCTTTGTTACCACCAGGGGTATTTAGAAACCTTTAGTTTAGTTACTTCAACCTCTGCAGTTGTCTTTGAGTTAGCTGTGTTGAGCCTATGGGGATACTTTAAAGCCTTTGTTACCATCAGGGGTATTTAGAAACCTTTAGTTTAGTTACTTCAACCTCTGCAGTTGTCTTTGAGTTAGCTGTGTTGAGCCTATTGGGGATACTTTAAAGCCTTTGTTACCATCAGGGGTATTTAGAAACCTTTAGTTTAGTTACTTCAACCTCTGCAGTTGTCTTTGAGTTATCTGTGGGCAGAAAACTAATTTTGGAGAGGTAATTATAAGAGTGCGAGAACTCTATTTCTTATTGCTAATCTGGCAACCTCTGCGTCATAAATGCGTGAAAGGGTTAGCTTAATTCTAGCTATATTTAGACGATTTCTGAAGCTTATAGGAAGGGTATATGGTAGCTTATAGGAAGGGTATATGGTAGCTTATAGGAAGGGTATATGGTAGCTTATAGGAAGGGTATAATGGTAGCTTATAGGAAGGGTATATGGTAGCTTATAGGAAGGGTATATGGTAGCTTATAGGAAGGGTATATGGTAGCTTATAGGAAGGGTATATGGTAGCTTATAGGAAGGGTATATGGTAGCTTATAGGAAGGGTATATGGTAGCTTATAGGAAGGGTATATGGTAGCTTATAGGAAGGGTATATGGTAGCTTATAGGAAGGGTATATGGTAGCTTATAGGAAGGGTATATGGTAGCTTATAGGAAGGGTATATGGTAGCTTATAGGAAGGGTATATGGTAGCTTATAGGAAGGGTATATGGTAGCTTATAGGAAGGGTATATAGTAGCTTATAGGAAGGGTATATGGTAGCTTATAGGAAGGGTATATGGTAGCTTATAGGAAGGGTATATGGTAGCTTATAGGAAGGGTATATGGTAGCTTTAGGAAGGGTATATGGTAGCTTATAGGAAGGGTATGGTAGCTTATAGGAAGGGTATATGGTAGCTTATAGGAAGGGTATATAGTAGCTTAGAAGAGTATATAGTAGCTTAGAAGAGTATATAGTAGCTTAGAAGAGTATATAGTAGCTTAGAAGAGTATATAGTAGCTTAGAAGAGTATATAGTAGCTTATAGGAAGGGTATATGATAGCTTATAGGAAGGGTATATGGTAGCTTATAGGAAGGGTATATGGTAGCTTATAGGAAGGGTATATGGTAGCTTATAGGAAGGGTATATGGTAGCTTATAGGAAGGGTATATGATAGCTTATAGGAAGGGTATATGGTAGCTTATAGGAAGGGTATATGGTAGCTTATAGGAAGGGTATATGATAGCTAAAACGATTAAGTGAGATTTAATGAGTTCTTTCCTAAGCTGCATACAATCGTCTAATACTTGTCAGAGTGTAATGAAGATGTTTTTAGCATGTTCCCAAGACTTCCATCACACTTAAAATTACACCCCCTTGACCCCCTTTCAAGATTGATTTGTACATTTTTCGGTAGAAAATGTTCCGGTCAAAGACCGGTTCCTCTTACATTACAGGCTCGCTATCGCTCGCCAGGAAAAAATCGACACCCATATAGCACGAAAGGTCTTAAAATTGACAGAAATGGGGCGAAAGTTCGTTAAGCTAATGGGGCGATCGCCTTACAATATCAAAAGCAATGGGGCTAAACATGAGGGAGAAAGGGGTCTAGAAAAAATCACTCAAGTGGAAATCTCCCCTTAATGTTATGTATACATACAAACATACAAAACTTACATACAAACAAATGAATACAATAGATACAATAAATAAAACAATACAATAGATAAAACAATACAATAGATAAAACAATACAATACATAAAACAATAACAATTAAAAACAATAATAAATAAAACAAATACAATAAATAAACAATACAATAGATAAAACAATACAATAGATAAAACAATACAATAAATAAAACAATACAATAGATAAAACAATACAATAGATAAAACAATACAATAGATAAAACAATACAATAAATAAAACAATACAATAAATAAAACAATACAATAAATAAAACAATACAATAGATAAAACAATACAATAGATAAAACAATACAATAAATAAAACAATACAATAGATAAAACAATACAATAAATAAAACAATCCAATATATAAAACAATACAATAGATAAAACAATACAATAAATAAAACAATACAATAGATAAAATAAATAAAACAAACAATAGATAAATTCAAGCTAATATCCCATTCAAAGACTAAATCCACTTTAAGGGGAGATTTCCACTTGAGGGAGTTTTTTCTTGACTCCTTTCTCCCTCATGTTTAGCCCCATTGCTTTTCTAAATTTAAGACGTTCGCCCAATATTTTGACGATTTTAAGAACTTTCAACCAATTTCTGTCAATTTTAAGACCTTTCGTGCCATTTAGGTGTCGATTTTATCCTGGCGAGCGATAGCGAGCCTTTAATTAAAGAGGAACCGGCTTTCAGCCGGGAAATTTTTCTACCGAAAAATGTACACATTTTCTTGAAAGGGGCTCAAGGGGGTGTAATCTTAAGCTTGATGGATATCTAGGGACCAAGCTAAAAACCTCCCCTTAACTCTACATAACAGAAATAGTTAGCCATTCCACCTCCCCCTTACTTCATCCACACCCACCTAGTCCATTGTTCCACACCACCATCTCCACCTCATCCACACACACACATACCCTACTAAGACCATTCCACCATAACCACCACACCTCCATCTCCACCACCACACTACTATCTCCACCTCATCCACACATACAAATACCCTACTAAGACCATTCCACCATCACCACCACACCTCCATCTCCACCACCACACTACCATCTCCACCTTATCCACACATACAAATACCCTACTATGACCATTCCACCATCACCACACCTCCATCTCCACCACCACACTACCATCTCCACCTTATCCACACACATCTACACTATTATAACATTCCAATACCTGCTCCACCTACACCACTATCATATTCCATCACCAGTATACCATTCCACCATCACCACACTACCACCTCCACCATTATAACATCCCTCCACCACCACACTATCATCTCCACCTCCTCCACATACCATTAAACCACCACCATCACCATTCCACCACCATTATAACATCCCTCCACCACCACACTACCACATCTCCACCTCCTCTACACACACACGACGCTATCTCACCTCGTCTCCTTATGACTGAGCCGCGTGGTTACGAGGTCGTTTGTGACGCACTAACGACGTGGTTAGACGTACGCAAACTACTGGTAGCCCATCCACGGCCACACGTAAACTATGGTCCTTACCCTAACTGTCGTGCCGCCCTCCAGTGTTTTTTTAAGGGGGGGGGGGGCCGCTTTTTCTGGCTCCCTTCTCTCTCATTGATTTTTCGATTTTAAGACATTCGGCCCATTAGTGTGGCGATTCTAGGAGATTAGACGGATTAGCACTCCCATTTCTGAAACTAGCGCCATTGTTCAAGCTATTTCGTCCATTAACGGCGCTGCAAAGGGAAAGACATGTTTAAGAATACCACCCTAAGACCTTTCGCCCTATTTATTTCTCAATATTAAGACCTCTCTCCCCTTACCGAATACTTTAGTAGCGTTGTGGAGTGTGTTGTGTGAGTGTGTTACGTTTATTTAATATAAGACAAACTACTGCTTTAACTAAACTAATTCAGTGTGTCGATGTGAACAAGTTTATTTACCCTTGTCTCCCTCTCTCTTCCCCCCCCCCCCTCTCTCACCCTACTGAACGAGTGTGGTGCTCTGTGGAGTGTGTTGTGTGAGTCTTGTGAGTATGATCAACATTTAAACATTATTACTATAACTAAATTAATTCAGTGTCTATTTGAACAAGTTAATTTACCCTGGTCTCTCTCTCTCTCCCCCCCCCCCCTACCGAATACTTTAGTAGCGTTGAGTGTGTTGTGTGAGTATGATCAATATTTGAACACTATTACTATAACTAAACTACTCCAGTGTTTATCTGTACAAGTTAATTTACCTCTCTCTCTCTCTCTCTCTCTCTCTCTCTCTCTCTCTCTCTCTCTCTCTCCCTGAATACATTAGTAGTATTCTGGGATGTGTTGTGTGAGTGTCTTCAGTATATAAACATTAGCACTATAACTAATTAATTGAGTGTCAATTTAAACAAGTTAATTTACCCTTGTCCCTCTCTCTTCCTCCTACTGTAGGCGGATGTTCCCGACGGTGCGAGCTTCCTTCACTGGTCTCAAGAGTGAGGACCGATACATAGTGCTCCTCGACGTAGTGCCCATGGATAACAAACGATACAGGTCAGTCCCTATGTTGTTGTTGTTGTTGTTGTTATTGTTGTTCCCCAGGCTGTCTGACCGAACAACCCCAAGGTCCCAAGCAAGGCCAAGGCCACAACCGAGCACCCCCACAAAACCCTCCCTGCTTACCACTAACAAAGCCCAGGTGACCGAAGCCGCTCCCAGGCAAGGAGCTGAGGAGGGTGAGGAAACGCCCGGGACACCGAAGCCCCACCCAAGGCCCTGTGCCCCTCAGCAATTATGAAGGGAAAGTTGAGGGGAAAGTCCCTATGTTGGTATGATTCCATAAAACGATACAGGTCATTTGCTATAGCTATTTTTTGAGTTACAGAGGTTAGGGGTTACAATATCTGGCCTACCTGTTTGGCAGTAACTAATTGTATATATTGTTTATAGAGTAAATATGTTAAATAAGTCATTCATATGTATATAGTAATTTTCTGGCCTAAGTAATTTATGGGATCCCAGACTGAGTTTCCGCGATTTAAATCTACCGCGAAAAGTGTGGAGATTAGCAGTCTACAACGAAATCCACAAATTGAATCTAGTTTGATCTAACTTACATTTAATATAAATGTATTGACTCTGGTAAGGCCAAGAACTCTTTGTATGATTTATTTGAGTAGTTGAAGAGCTAATGAACCCTTGCAACGACTTGTTTGTTTGTTTACATTAGAAGTGGGGATACCAAATATTGTCCCCAGACGTTCACTGAAATCCGGACGGTCAACACCTCTCCCCCAGAAGGGACTGGGGTTCTCGAAAAGGGGCTCCAGTCCTGACGCTATTCTTGACTTAAGGGGAGGAAGACCGTTTTTCTGGACCCCCTTCTCCCTAATGTGTAGCCCCACTAGTTTTGAGATTCCAAGACGTTCGACCCATTAGTTTGGCGATTTTAACACCTTTCGCCCCATTTCGTCGTCAATTTTAAGACCTTTCGTGGCATTTAGGTGTCGATTATTTCCTGGCGAGAGCCTGCAATTTTAAGAGGCACCGGCCGATATTTTCTACCGAAAATGTACAAATTTGTCTGGAAGGGGGGTCTAGGGGGTGTTTTTCTAAGCTTGATGGAGGTCTAGGAAGGAAACTTAAAAAAAAATATATGAATAAATGAATTAAGAGACCAAACAAACGGCCAGCCTCCCCTTAAGCCGGTATCACACGATAGCCTTTATTGTCAACATTCGATGGTCAACATTTTATTGGCAACATTTGTGGAATATTTTGAAACGGTATCGGAAACTAAGCTGATGATTTTTTTTGTTTTTTTTAAAGAGACAATGAACGGAGGAAGGCAAAACACAGATAACACAAAATGGTCCATGTGCCTAAAGGCATCCTCCATTCATAAAATGTTTGTAACAACTGGATTTAAACATTTGTAGATTGTAAGTTTGTGGAAAGCAATTCGAGGGAAGTGAATTCCAAAGAGTAGTAGCTCTGGGAATGAATTCTGATAAGCAGAAGTTCTGCATTGTGGAGGAGAAAGTGTAAATTCATGGGCGCTCTCAGCTGCCCTAGTTCTACGCGGAAAGATGTGGAGAGGCGGCACAATTGAAGCAAGTTCCTCGGAACAATTGCTGTGAAAATATCTGTAGAATAATGCAAGAGATGCAACGTTTCTTCGTATGGATAATGTAGGAAGGTCCTGTGTGATTGCAGGGTTATTGATTAATCTAATAGATTTATTTTGAATTTTGTCCAACTGCCTCAATGCAACCACTCCACTTCCACCCCACAGAGGTGAACAGTAATCCATCTGAGAACGCACATGACTTTTATATATCACGGCCAACTGCTCGTCAGTGAAGAATTCTCGAACTCTGTACAGGAGTCCCAGTTTTTTAGAGGCATTCTTAGCAATGCTTCTAACATAATGTGTCCAGCTCAAGTTAGTAGTTAATGTTACACCGAGAATGTCAATACTAGGGGAAGTGGGAATATTTACATCATTAAAAATTATATGGGAGTCAGTGAGATTCTGTCGGTTAGAAAATTGAATGTATTTGGTTTTCTGTGCATTAAAGGAAACTAGATTCTTTTGTCCCCATCCATTAATTCTATAAAGGTCCTGGTTCAGAGAAATTGCAGTGTTTATTTTTGAATTTATAAGATCGGGTTGGGTGAAAGAATTGGTAAATGTGAAGGAACTGTGGAGTGTTGAGTCATCTGCGTAGGAATGTATTGGATTATGAGTGGTAGATATGAGATCATTGATATGAATGAGGAACAGAATTGGGGCCAAAACTGATCCCTGGGGAACACCAGCATTTATTGAGAAAAATTGAGAATAAAGGCCATCTACCATTACACGTATTTTTCTGTTATGAAGATAAGAAGAAATTAGTGGAACTAATGATGCAAGGCCGTAGTGTGACATCTTCGACAATAAGGATTGATGCCAGACTCTATCAAATGCCTTTGATATATCCAGTGCTATTGTATGTGTTTCACCATGTTGGTCTGTAGCTTGGTTGATTTGATGCGTAAGAAGGCAAAGCATGTCTGCAGTTGATCGACATCGTCTAAAACCATATTGCCTATCACTGATTAATTTATTATTCTCAAGATGCTTAATTATGTGATTATTTAATATAATTTCAAAGACTTTACCAAGAGTGGAAGTTATAGCTATTGGTCTGTAGTTTGATGGATCTGAAGAGGCACCTTTTTTAGGAACTGGATGGATGTTTGCTTCTTTCCAGGGTACTGGGAAGCATGAGGTATGAGTACACAGACGGAAAAATGTTGCCAATACAGGAGCGAGCACCAAGGAGCAATTCTTAAGTACTATTGGAGGAATTTCATCTGGACCAGGAGCCTTATCTACTGAGAGATTCTGCAAAATAGTTTTGACATGTCTGGTGTGGATCTTAAGTGAGGGAATTTCAGGCGAATTAAAATTAAGTACAGGGACATCTTGATTTATTTCATCTAAGGTTGAGTTGGTGGAGAAAATATCCGCAAGAAGGTTAGCTTTACCTCGTGGGTCACTTACAAGATTGCCAGTCGGAGATTTTAATGGTGGAATGGATGAAGCAGTAGTGACGTTGGATTTAAATGAGTTAAGAGTAGACCAAAATATTTTGTTATAATTTGGATTATTTAGAAGTTTATTTGCCTGCTTGTGGAGAAAGTTTGATTTAGTTAGGTTTAATACAGTTTTGGCATGATTTCTGATGTTTCTAAAGTAATTAAAGGCTTCATGAGTTTTTGATCTTGTGTATGCATTGTAGGCTATTGCTTTTTGTTCAGTTACTCTAGCACAATTATGGTCAAACCATTTAGGTGAATTAGATCTTTTACTGTACTTTTGATGAGGAATAAAAGTTTCCATTCCAATTTTTACAAAATCTTGTATGTGGCTCAAGGTGGAGTGTGCATCATTAGAAAAGAAAGAGGTCCAGGGAATATCAATAAGGAAACCTTGAAGACCCTCCCAGTCTGCCCTATCGTAATGCCATTTAGTCACCAAAACAGGTTCAGAGTGGGAAGGTGTGGTAGGTGATAGACAGGTGGCCTGTATCAGACAGTGATCAGAAGATCCAAGCGGGGACCTCACTGTAACATCATAATTTTCTGAATTGGTTGTTAAAAATAAGTCCAGTAGGTGGGAATTATGATTAGGATTATCTGGTACACGGGTGGGTTGGTTGACTAGTTGAGTGAGATTAAATGAGTCTGCAAATAGCTCACATTCAAGACCAGCATCATCAGTCCTGGCTGAATGAGTGAGCCATTCAACATTATGGACATTAAAATCATCCAACACAGTGATTTCAGAAGAAGCATTTAAGTTGAGGACATTGAGTTGTGAGGACAGAGAATCAAAAAGACTTTGCTCTGGAGATAGATAAATTTAGGTAAGTTATCTAATATTAACTACTTTGTTGTGTAATAGTTGGTGTTAAAAAGTATGTAATTAACTGCCTTGATGGTGTAATGGTTAGTGTTTACAAATATGTATGTTTGTTTTTTTGTTTTTTAAAGAGACAATGAACGGAGGAGGGAAAAACACAGATAAAACAAAAAATGTATGTGGTAACCCAGGTTCGAATCCCGGTGGACCACATGCTTGCTTTCATTAATGTCTATGAGAGGTGTTTGGTGTTGGAGTGAAACTAATAAAACTATATTCCAAGATGACGGATGTCTTCCGACGCGCCTCTTAAAGCGAAAATTTAATTTTTGCTATACGACGGAAGTCACATGGTATGAATGTCAACATTAATGAGCTGTACGTATATTAAGGAATAAAATGTTTCGACTCATAAGAAATAATCTCCACAAAATCATACCTTGAGGATACATATGCAAAAAAGAAAAAAAAAACAAAAAAAAAACACACACACATATATATATATATATATATATATATATATATATATTATATATATATAATATATATATATGCTAATATATATATATATATATATATATATATATATATATATATATATATATATATATATATATATATATATATACCTGTATATACAACATTAGGACCTTAAACTCTTTTGAGTGACTGTACGATGTTCACATCTGTGTAGATGCATGTGTTTGAGTAAGTGTGTGTGTAAATACTATATTACCTCACACGTGCGAATGAGTGATATCGGTAGCCCAGGTGTGTTGTGGACAGGTGTGATGGTGGTGGTGGTGGTGGTGGTGTGTATTTTAGACAGGTGGGGTGGAGGTAGTGGTGTGTGTTTACGACAGGTGTGGGGCTGGTGGGGATGGTTGTGGTGGTGGTGGTGGGGCCCAGACAGTGACATCCCACCACCACCACCATCACCACCACCATCACTTGCAGCACAGGTGTTAACTAATTGATCCATCTCAAGGGGAACGGGTTTATTTTTTGTTTGATTGTTTAATGTTGTGTCTATGTTGATGAGGTAGACAAAAGGCAGAACTGCCTGTGACGAGTACCTCCCCCAAAGTTGAAAGAGTGACAGGGCCAAAATCAAGTAATGCTCGAGCCAAAATATATTATTATTTTAGTTTCCTCTCTAGACCTCCATCGAACTTATAAAGAAATCCCCATGATCCTCCTTCAAGACATATTTGTACATTTTGGGGTAGAAAAAAAAATCCGGCCAAAGGCCGGTCCCTCCTTAATTACAGGCTTTCTATCGCTCGCTAGGAAAAAATCGACACCTAAATGTGACACGAAAAGTCTTCATATTGACAATGCAAAGGGGCGAAAGGTCTTAAATTCGACAAACTAATAGGGCGAACGTTATAAGATCTCATAACTAATGGGGCAAAACATGAGGGAGAAGGGGGTCCCAAAAAGAGAGTATACTTCCCCCTTAACACTGGATTTGAAAGAACGACAGCCATCTTTACCAAAATGGTAGAAATATTAGCTTGATTGCTGTACAGTAGTCATTTGTGAGTTGTAGAGGTTAAGGGGAGGTATTTAGTTGTAGAGGTTAAGGGGAGGTATTTAGTTGTAGAGGTTAAGGGGAGGTATTTAGTTGTAGAGGTTAAGGGGAGGTATTTAGTTGTTGAGGTTAAGGGGAGGTATTTAGTTGTAGAGGTTAAGGGGAGGTATTTAGTTGTAGAGGTTAAGGGGAGGTATTTAGTTGTAGAGGTTAAGGGGAGGTATTTAGTTGTTGAGGTTAAGGGGAGGTATTTAGTTGTAGAGGTTAAGGGGAGGTATTTAGTTGTAGAGGTTAAGGGGAGGTATTTAGTTGTAGAGGTTAAGGGGAGGTATTTAGTTGTAGAGGTTAAGGGGAGGTATTTAGTTGTAGTGGTTAAGGGGAGGTATTTAGTTGTAGAGGTTAAGGGGAGGTATTTAGTTGTAGAGGTTAAGGGGAGGTATTTAGTTGTAGAGGTTAAGGGGAGGTATTTAGTTGTAGAGGTTAAGGGGAGGTATTTAGTTGTTGAGGTTAAGGGGAGTATTTAGTTGTTGAGGTTAAGGGGAGGTATTTAGTTGTAGAGGTTAAGGGGAGGTATTTAGTTGTAGAGGTTAAGGGGAGGTATTTAGTTGTAGAGGTTAAGGGGAGGTATTTAGTTGTAGTGGTTAAGGGGAGGTATTTAGTTGTAGAGGTTAAGAGGAGGTATTTAGTTGTAGAGGTTAAGGGGAGGTATTTAGTTTATTCCCTACGTTTTCATCAAGCTTAAAATTACACCCCCTAGACCCCCTTTCAAGATAAATTTGTACATTTTTAGGTAGAAAAATGTCCCGGCCAGAGGCCGGTTGCTCTTAAATTACAGGCTCGCTATCGCTCGCCAGGAAAAAATCGACACCTTAATGGCACGAAAGGTCTTAAAATTGACAGAAATGGGGCAAAATGTCTTAACATGTCAAAACTACTAGGGCGAACGTCTTAAAATCTCAAAAGCAATGGGGCTAAACATGAGGGAGAAACGGGTCCAGAAAAAAATCCCTCGAGTGGAAATCTCCCCTTAAAGGGGGTAGTGCTTGTTTGGTGGTCAATGTGCAGTATATATTTATTTAGTAATGTATTTTTGAGTTTCCTCGCTAGACCTCCATCAAGCTTAAAAAATACATCCCCTAGACCTCTTTCAACATATATTTGTAAATTTTTCCGTAGAAAAATTTCCCGGCCAAAGGCCGGTTCCTTCTTAAATTAAAGGCTCGCTATCGCTCGCCAGGATAAAAACAACACCTAAATGGCACGAAAGGTCTTAATATTGACAAAGAAATGGGGCGAAAGGTCTCAAAATCGCCAAACTAATGGAACGACCGTCTTAAAATTTCAAAACTAATATATTAAACATGAGGGAGAAGGGGGTCCAGAGAAAACGACTACCTCCCCCTGATTGTTCAAGTTGTGTATTCACTCATGAAATAGTGCATAGTACAGTCGCGCTAATAAGTGATGTATAAGTGATGTAATAAGTGATAAGTATGTTTTGATCAATAATTGGTATCAGCAATATCTAAGCTTGATTTCTTCATATCGAGTGAAATATACAAACGTGATCCTACACTTACCCACCCTATTCAACATCTGACAGACATTAATGCAGCACAGAGCGAGCCAAACGTAATGACAGGTGAGACATGACTTATTAGCGCGACCGTACACAAATAAACCACGCTCTACTACTGCTACTACTAATGTCGCTGACCCTCCACCACCGTACCGGCTCTATATGGTACACTAACACACGGTACAGGCTCTATATGGTACACTAACACACGGTACAGGCTCTATATGGTACACTAACACGGTACAGGCTCTATATGGTACACTAACACACGGTACAGGCTCTATATGGTACACTAACACACGGTACAGGCTCTATATGGTACACTAACACACGGTACAGGCTCTATATGGTACACTAACACACGGTACAGGCTCTATATGGTACACTAACACACGGTACAGGCTCTATATGGTACACTAACACACGGTACAGGCTCTATAGTCTATATGGTACACTAACACACCGTACCGGCTCTATATGGTACACTAACACACGGTACTATACATTACAGGTGGTTGCCGGTAAAGCTGATCCACCACCACCGTACCGGCTCTATATGGTACACTAACACACGGTACCGGCTCTATATGGTACACTAACACACGGTACCGGCTCTATATGGTACACTAACACACGGTACCGGCTCTATATGGTACACTAACACACGGTACCGGCTCTATATGGTACACTAACACACGGTACCGGCTCTATATGGTACACTAACACACGGTACCGGCTCTATATGGTACACTAACACACGGTACCGGCTCTATATGGTACACTAACACACGGTACCGGCTCTATATGGTACACTAACACACGGTACCGGCTCTATATGGTACACTAACACACGGTACCGGCTCTGTATGGTACACTAACACACGGTACTATACATTACAGATACGCGTACCACCGATCATCTTGGGTGGTTGCCGGTAAAGCTGATCCACCACCACCGTACCGGCTCTATATGGTACACTAACACACGGTACCGGCTCTATATGGTACACTAACACACGGTACCGGCTCTATATGGTACACTAACACACGGTACCGGCTCTATATGGTACACTAACACACGGTACTATACATTACAGGTACGCGTACCACCGATCATCTTGGGTGGTTGCCGGTAAAGCTGATCCACCACCACCGTACCGGCTCTATATGGTACACTAACACACGGTACCGGCTCTATATGGTACACTAACACACGGTACTATACATTACAGGTACGCGTACCACCGATCATCTTGGGTGGTTGCCGGTAAAGCTGATCCACCACCACCGTACCGGCTCTACGCTCACCCAGACGCGCCCTACACCGGAGAACAGCTCAAGAAACAGATTGTGTCCTTCGAGAAAGTCAAGCTCACCAACAACGAGATGGACAAACATGGACAGGTAAGTTACTGTTAAGGCTTTTTTTGTCTTTCTTCTTTTCTCTCTTTCTGTGGCTTGTATCCATTCGGCCCCATTCAGCCAACTGTTTAAGACGTTTATCCTCATCCAGGTGTCGATTATCACGAGCCAGCATTGTATGGAGAAATCCGGCTTCGCCGGAGAAATTTTTCTATCGAAAAATGCACACATTTAACTTGCTGCAAAACAAAAAAAATATATGCTGTAAATATTGACACCTGGATGGGGGTAAACGTCTTAAAACAGTAGGCTGAATGGGGCCGAATGGATACAAGCCAAAGAGAGAGGGGGAGAGAAAGAGAGAACAAAAACGAAGTGGGCCCCTTTAAAATAACTTTGAACAGTTAACAGAAGGGCTTTATCACCATCTGAGGAGGAGCACTTTATTGACAACATTTCGCAGATGGCTTAAGGGTGGTGACCTGTTTTTTGTTATTTCTGTCCTTTTCTCTCTTTCTCTGGCTTGTATCCATTTGGCCCCATTGAGCCTACTGTTTTAATACGTTTATCCCCATCCAGGTGTCAATTTTTTACTGGTGAGCGGTAGCGAGCCAGCATATTTTTTATTTTTGTTTGACAGCAGGCTAAACTTGTACATTTTTCGATAGAAAAATGTCTCCGGCGAAGCCGGATTTCTTCATATAATGCTGGCTCGCTATCGCTCGCCAGGAAGAAATCGACACCTAGATGGGGATAAACGTCTTAAAATAGTTGGCTGAATGGGGGCGAATGGATACAAGCCAGAGAAAGAGAGAAAAGGACAGAAATAACAAACAGCAGGTCACCCCCCTTAAGGCGGTATCACACGGGAGCTTTTATAGTCAACATTCGATAATCAATTTTTTTTATGGCAACACTTCTGGAATATTTGGCACTGGTATCGGAAACTAGACAGATGGTAGATGAATTATTATGGCAACCGAAATATTTATAATGTTGACCTCAGAAGCTGCCAGACCAGTGTTGAGCATAAATGTTGAGGGGGAAAGAGGTGGTGTGATACCGGCTTTTAGTGACCTGATGAAGCTATCTGCGAAACGTTGTCAATTAAGGGTTCCATGTCACTTCAACCAGTAGCTCTCAACCAGTGCCAAATTAACCCAGACCAACCAAACCAGTGCCAAAATATAGTACTAACCTAACCTAACCTAACCGTATTGGTTGATTTGGTACTGGTTGAAATTGTCTACTGGTTGAAGTGACCGGTCACCTCAATAAAGTGCTCCTCCTCATATGGTGGTCATATTCACGTAAGTTACCCCTCACTCCTTCAGGCTAGACTCTTCTATTACTACATTCATTTTTACTGGTATTTGAGCTAAACGAGATCCATTATTTGTTTCTTACCTTTCGATCGTTATAAGTTCGTTGTATATATATATATATATATATATATATATATATATATATATATATATATATATACAGTATATACTATATATATAATTATACAGTATATATATATATTTTTTTTCGTTGATTTATTTATTGATATATAGTTTCTTCCCCCTCCCCCCCCCCCCCAGATCGTGCTGAATTTCATGCATATATCTTTGTATTTACTGATGTATTTGTTAATTGATCAATATAGTCACTGATCTATTTGTTGATTGATCTGTTTTGTATTGATCTATTCGATTACTGCTCTGTTTTGTATTGATCTATTCGATTACTGATCTATGTGTTTGTTTCTTACCCCAGATCGTCATGAAATCGATGTATTTTTTGATCGATGTGTTCGTGTCTTTCCCCTCAGATCGTGCTGAACTCCATGCACCGGTACCAGCCCCGCATCCACCTGGTCCGGCGTCACGACTCGGGGGGCCACCAGGGACCAGTGACCGACCTGGACCTGGAGGACCACAAGACCTTCATCTTCCCCGAGACCGTCTTTACCGCCGTCACCGCCTATCAAAATCAGCTGGTAAGAAGGGGGGAAGGGGGGGAGAGAAAGAGAGAGAGAGAGAGGGGGGGGGGGGGGGAGGGGGGTATTGCTTAGTTTTTTTATCTTCAGTTTGTGTTTCTATTTCCTATAAGAACATAAGAAAATAGGAGTCTGCAGAAAGCCGATTGGCCTAAGCAAGGCAGATCCCTGTCCCACACAACCCCAAATCAATTACAAAGCCCAATTACAGGCTCAACACTCTAATACTCTGAGGATCATCTTACCAAAACGGTTAGAGATTAACGCAGGATTATGGGGGTCTGCAGAGCGCTGATTGGCCCAACCCGGCTGATCCCCCTTCACACCCAACCCTTCTCGTCCATATGCTTATCCAATTTTATCTTAAAGCTCCCTACAGTTTAGATCCCACTATAGCACTTGGTAGTCCATTCCACCCATCTACAACTCTGTTACCAAACCAATATTTGCCTATATATTTTCTGAAACGAAATTTATCTCAATTTGAAACCATTGGTACGAGTTCTTTCGCTATCACTGAGCTTTAGTACATTTTTTTTTTTTTTTTTTTTTTTTTTCTATGTGATTGAGGGAGGCAAAAGGCATAACTGCCTATAGCGAGTGCCTCCCCCATAGTTGAAAGAGTGACAGGGCCAAAATCAAGGGACGTTCGAGCCAAAATGCCTGGACACACGGAGTTTGAAGCAATTTAAGTCATAGGAAGAGGGAAAGACTGATTCTGGGAGAGAGTTCCAGAGCTCAGCTGTTGAGTAGAAGAAAGTTTGAGAGTAACGTTTCACTCTTGGGTTGGAGAGTTGCACAGAGTAGGGGTGGGATTGAGTTGCAAGACGGGTACCACGTGCCCTACGTAAAGGAGGTGGTATGCACTGGGATAGCTCTGAGGAACACTGATTATTATAGTAGCGATAGAATAGCGAGAGAGATGCAACATTGCGGCGGAGAGAGAGAGATTGCAGAGAGTTGGTGAGTGGACGGGAGTTAATGATACGAAAGGCCTTCCTTTCAACTTTGTCTAGGAGAGCGGTGTGAGAGGAACCTCCCCACACATGTGAACAATACTCAATACAAGGGCGCACTATGCCCCTGTACAGAGCAAGAAGCTGTGCAGGGGAAAAGAACCCCCAAGGCGGTTGAGCACACCCAGCTTCTGGGAGGCTGCCTTAGCAAGACTGGTAATATGGTCCTTCCAAATGAGAGCAGAAGAAAAAGAGACACCAGAATATTGAGAGAAGATGAAGGGTTGTATTTTGTATTGTTGAAGAATAAGGGATAGTCCGCTGGGAGATCCTGACGGGTAGATAGATGGAGGAATTGGGTTTTGGAAGCATTAAAGTTAACAAGGTTTTCTCTGCCCCAATTGGAAATAGTATTTAGATCAGAATTTAAGAGTTCTATGGCTTCATTACGTTTGTCGTTGAGGGATTGCTGGCTGGGGCGTTCTGAAAAACTAATGGAGTAGTGTAAGGTTGAGTCGTCTGCGTATGAATGGATGGGAATTAAGGTACAGTTAAGGAGATCATTTATAAAAATTAGAAAGAGAATAGGAGATAGGACAGAGCCCTGAGGAACACCGGAGTTTATAGGGTGAGGAAGTGAACAATGGCCATCCACAACCGCGGCTATGGAACGGCCGGAAAGGAAATTAGAGACAAAGGCACAGATGGAGGGATAGAAACGGAAGGAGGGTAGTTTAGAAATTAAAGATTTATGCCAGACTCTATCGAAGGCTTTCGATATGTCTAGTGCAATAGAAAAAGTCTCACCGAAGTCCCGGAAGGAGGATGACCAAGAGTTAGTAAGATATGAAAGAAGATCACCAGTAGAGCGACCCTTAAGGAAGCCATACTGGCGATCTGAGAGCAGATTATGAGAAGAGAAATGCTTAAGAAATTTGGAAGCAAGAATAGTTTCAAAACTTTAGAAAGACAAGAGATAAGAGCAATTGGACGATAGTTGGAGGGTTGAGAGCGGTCACCCTTCTTTGGGACAGGTTGAATGTGAGCAAACTTCCAGCATGAAGGGAAGACGTTAGAGGATAGACAGAGACGAAAGAGTTTGCCTAGGCAGGGAGTCAGCACGGAAGCACAGTTTTTGAGAACAATAGGAGGAACACCGTCAGGTCAGGACCGTACGCCTTATTAGTGTTAAGCCCAGAGAGGGTAGAAAGTACATCTTTAGAAGAGATTAGGATATTAGGCATAAGTAAGAGAGAGGAGGGCGGAGAGGGAGGAATAGCACCGGAATCATCCAAGGTGGAGTTTCTAGCAAAAGTTTGAGCGAAGAGTTTAGCTTTGTCAGAGGAAGAAGTGATGGTTGTGCCATCAGAGTGGGAAAGGGGAGGGAAAGACGAGGAAGAGAAATTGTTGGAGAGGTTTTTGGCTAGATGCCAGAAAGCTTGGGAAGAGCTAGAGTTGGATAGTTCAGTGCATTTATTATTGATGAAAGAGTGTTTGGCAAGTCGAAGAACAGATTTGGCTTGATTTATATTTGTCATGTCCCCTTTGTTAATCCCACTAACCCACTTGAACACCTCTATCATATCCCCTCTAACTCTGCGTCTCTCTAACGAATGTAAACCTAATTTCTTCAACCTTTCTTCATACGGAAGATTTCTAATATTATGGATCATTTTTGTCATTCTACGCTGTACTCTCTCCAATGAATCTATGTCCATTCTGTAATAAGGACACCAAAATTGGACAGCATAATCCATATGGGGTCTCACTAATGACAAGTAAAGTTTTAAGATAACATCAGCAGTTCTGTTACTCACACTCCTAGAGATGAACCCGAGAATCCTGTTTGCCTTATTACGAACGCCTATACACTGTTTTCTAGGCTTCAAATCATTGCTAACAAACACACCTAAATCTTTCTCGCAGTCTGAATTTTCTAATTCATTCATCCTATTCGACTTTGTTATTGTGTGTTCGTGTTTCCTTATTATATCGTATTAATCATATTCATCATCTTATCCATAATGCTGTTTTATTATCACCACCCTCTAAGTTCGTGTTCTTTATTATTCCATCATTATATTCATCAAGTTGTTTCATTATCACGAACATTACTACCACCATCGTCATTAATGGCATGGTCCTTATCAAAATCAGCTGGTATGGAAGGGAGAAGGGTGCGTTATTGGTTGTGCTTTTTATTATTCCATTATCATATATATCGTCATATTCATCAAGTTGTTTTATTATCACCACCACAACTACCATCATCGTCCTTTCCGCTGTCACCGCCTATCAGAATCAGCTGGTATGGAAGGGGAAGGGTTTGTTATTATTTATGTTCATTAGTCCTTCATATATCATTATATTTACCATCGCATTCATTCAACCCCCCTATCCCCACCTACACCACCCCCTACCTCCACATACACACACCCACCACCCCCCTACCCACCCACACACACTACTACACGTCCATCACTCCACATATAGACACTA
This sequence comes from Paralithodes platypus, assembly GCA_032716605.1. NCBI lineage: Eukaryota > Metazoa > Arthropoda > Malacostraca > Decapoda > Lithodidae > Paralithodes > Paralithodes platypus. Next base: position 89,731,960 of record CM064513.1, read on the forward strand.
ATCAATGCTCTATCGAATTGATGCCTTGCCCACACACACACACACGACCATCACACACACACACGGCCACAGCTTACAGCTTATGGTAGTCCATCGTAGTCCGATGATGACGTTCCCTTCCTGCGAGAAAACCTGCGCAGAGAAGAGTTTAGAGTGCCGAGGGAGGTGCGCAGTTCCAACTTCACTATCTTGGTACTGAACAGGGGTTGCTGATGGCAAGGGGGTGACCCAAGACGACCAGCTCCTGCTCAATACTGCAGGGGACAGCCGGGATTCCAGTTTGTCGGAAACCGCCAGGACCTGACCCCAACGTCTGCTTTTCTCTCAGGGTGTGCTCCCCCTAGCCTTTGTCTTACTAGACTAAACCACAAGGCAGTGGATGTGTGCGGTTGTTGGTAGATGACAAGGATGCACATCATACCTCTGGGGGCCACCGCATGCCCCGAGATCCCCTATTGATTTAGCCTGGGGTCGCAAGACACCCAGTTGCCGTGTGTGGCCCCGGGGAGGCACAATAGGAGTCTTGGTGATGGAGAGGCTATGTACTGGCAGAGGGAGACATATGTACTCGGCTCCCCTTTTCACCACAAGGGTTAGCCAGCGGCAGCAGCTGAAAGCGAGAATTGCATGCAAGCAAGCAGCACTACACCAACATGCTACTGCACTAGACGCATCACATCACCCTGTGTGATAACACCTTCCCTACCTCCCCGTCCTCATTCAGACTCCCCTCGCCACTGCCCGCTAACCTTCCCTACCTCCCCGTCCTCATTCAGACTCCCCTCCTGCGGCCCTGCCCTCGCCACTGCCCGCTAACCTTTCCTACCTCCCCGTCCTCATTCAGACTCCCCTCCCGCCCTCGCCACTGCCCGCTAACCTTCCCTACCTCCCCGTCCTCATTCAGACTCCCCTCCTGCGGCCCTGCCCTCGCCACTGCCCGCTAACCTTCCCTACCTCCCCGTCCTCATTCAGACTCCCTTCCTACGGCCCTGCCCTCGCCACTGCCCGCTAACCTTTCCTACCTCCCCGTCCTCACTCAGACTCCCCTCCCGCCCTCGCCACTGCCCGCTAACCTTCCCTACCTCCCCGTCCTCATTCAGACTCCCCTCCTGCGGCCCTGCCCTCGCCACTGCCCGCTAACCTTTCCTACCTCCCCGTCCTCATTCAGACTCCCCTCCCGCCCTCGCCACTGCCCGCTAACCTTCCCTACCTCACCGTCCTCATTCAGACTCCCCTCCTGCGGCCCTGCCCTCGCCACTGCCCGCTAACCTTTCCTACCTCCCCGTCCTCACTCAGACTCCCCTCCCGCCCTCGCCACTGCCCGCTAACCTTCCCTACCTCCCCGTCCTCATTCAGACTCCCCTCCTGCGGCCCTGCCCTCGCCACTGCCCGCTAACCTTTCCTACCTCCCCGTCCTCATTCAGACTCCCCTCCCGCCCTCGCCACTGCCCGCTAACCTTTCCTACCTCCCCGTCCTCATTCAGATGGAATCACTCTCTACGTTCTCTGATATAACACTAAACGCCTGAATTACCCGAGTCACCCCTATTGTTTGTTGGGGGGGGGGGTGTTAGGTTATCGTTCCCGTTTTCTGGTTAGTGGTATGTGTGATGGCTGTGTGTGTGTGTGATGGTCGTGTGTATGTGTGATGGCTGTGTGTGTGTGTGATGGTCGTGAGTCTGAATGAGGACACAGCCATCACACATACACACACACGGCCATCACACACACACACACACAGCCATCACACATACCACTAACCAGAAAACGGGAACGATAACCTCCCCCCCCCCCCCCCAAACAAACAATAGGGGTGACTCGGGTAATTCAGGCGTTTAGTGTTATATCAGAGAACGTAGAGACAGTGATTCCATCGTACGCCCTACGCTGCCACTCACGTCAGCTGGCCATTTTAATCCAACTAATTCCAATTTTCCGACAATTACGTGTCACAGGGTTTGGCAGGCGGGTTGGTCTCTCTCTCTCGCTCGCTCTCAATCAGGGTTACCAAATCAAGTCCGCTAGGTAGTAAATACACGCCGAAAAAAGCTAGCATAACTGCACAATATCTACACTTTCTCTCTAAAATGGCTCAAATCTACAGAATATCCGTTGAAAACATGTCGCTAGCTGTAAAAACTGGCCTCTAGAATGAAGAAAATACCTCTAGATCTTAATCGTTAGCGGGAAAGTAGCACAATTGGCAATACTGCTCTCAATGACACCACAACCACACTCAGCGTAACTGGGAATAATGTAGGGTGATTTCCCTGGGGGGGGGGGGGGTAACTTAATCACATCTGCGTTTTGGTGTGAATGTGTGTTTGAATAGTTTTTTTTTTCTGTTTGGTATTTGTGTGTGTGTGCGCGCGTGCATCATTTGTATGTGTATCACTTGTGTAATCGTGTGTGTGTGTGTCTATCTCACTCTTATAAATAGATATCTCACTCTCACCCTCACTTTAACACACACAATCTCTCCCTCTCACATCCTCACTCTCACTATCATTTTCACTCCAACACACACAATCTCTCTCTCTCTCTCTCTCTCTCTCTCAGCGCGCCAGACAGATAATTCCCCCCGATGATATGCGTTGAGCGGGAGTTAGTGATACGGTCCATTATGTAATTATAATTAAGACTTACTTGCTTCCACCGCGCACTGTCATCGTTTGGGGTCGCTCTCTCTCTCTCTCTCTCTCTCTCTCTCTCTCTCTCTCTCTCTCTTTGTGGGCTGGTCAGGTAATCAAGTAATCAACCGGGCGTAGTAATCATTGGCGTGTAGTAATTATTGACTTGTAGTAATCATTGGCGTGTAGTAATTATTGACTTGTAGTAATCATTGACTTGTAGTAATTATTGACTTGTAGTAATCATTGACTTGTAGTAATTATTGACGCGTAGTAGGAAGACCTCCACTTGAAGTTATTTTGTTTACTCCTTTCTCCCCTTTGAGATTTTAAGACGTTCGCCCCAATAGTTTGCCTCATTTCTGTCAATTTTAAGATCTTACGTGCCAGTTAGGTGTCACATTTTTCCTGGCGAGCGATAGCGAGCCTGTAGCTTAAGAGGAATCTGCCTTCGGCCGGGAATTTGTTGTACCCAAAAATGTACAAACTTTTCATGAAAGGGGTTCAAGGGGGTGTAATTTTAACCTTGATGGAAGTCTAAGGAACAAACTAAAAACCTCCCCTTAGAATGATTCATATGTGTAGTAATCATTGACTTGTAGTAATCAATGACTTGTAGTAATCATTGACTTGTAGTAATCATTGACTTGTAGTAATCATTGACTTGTAGTAATCATTGACTTGTAGTAATCATTGACTTGTAGTAATCAATGACTTGTAGTAATCATTGACTTGTAGTAATCATTGACTTGTAGTAATCAATGACTTGTAGTAATCAATGACTTGTAGTAATCAATGACTTGTAGTAATCATTGACTTGTAGTAATCAATGACTTGTAGTAATCATTGACTTGTAGTAATCAATGACTTGTAGTAATCATTGACTTGTAGTAATCATTGACTTGTAGTAATCATTGACTTGTAGTAATCAATGACTTGTAGTAATCAATGACTTGTAGTAATCAATGACTTGTAGTAATCAATGACTTGTAGTAATCATTGACTTGTAGTAATCAATGACTTGTAGTAATCATTGACTTGTAGTAATCAATGACTTGTAGTAATCATTGACTTGTAGTAATCAATGACTTGTAGTAATCAATGACTTGTAGTAATCAATGACTTGTAGTAATCAATGACTTGTAGTAATCAATGACTTGTAGTAATCAATGACTTGTAGTAATCATTGACTTGTAGTAATCATTGACTTGTAGTAATCAATGACTTGTAGTAATCAATGACTTGTAGTAATCAATGACTTGTAGTAATCATTGACTTGTAGTAATCATTGACTTGTAGTAATCATTGACTTGTAGTAATCATTGACTTGTAGTAATCAATGACTTGTAGTAATCAATGACTAGTAATCAATGACTTGTAGTAATCAATGACTTGTAGTACTCATTGGCGTGTAGTAATCAATGACTTGTAGTAATCAATGACTAGTAATCAATGACTTGTAGTAATTATTGACTTGTAGTAATCATTGACTTGTAGTAATCAATGACTTGTAGTAATCAATGACTTGTAGTAATCAATGACTTGTAGTAATCATTGACTTGTAGTAATCATTGACTTGTAGTAATCAATGACTTGTAGTAATCAATGACTTGTAGTAATCAATGACTTGTAGTAATCATTGACTTGTAGTAATCAATGACTTGTAGTAATCATTGACTTGTAGTAATCAATGACTTGTAGTAATCATTGACTTGTAGTAATCAATGACTTGTAGTACTCATTGGCGTGTAGTAGGCTTGGGATGATTCGTATCGCTTGTTACTGTACCCTGTTCCAAATAAGTAGTCCCGGACTTCCCAAATTGACTAATTCCTTGAACATGACGATAGTGCATTGTTATATGTGCGATTAGTTTGCTTGGGAACCAGATTAACTTGCTTATATAGTTACTGTATATACACCCTATGTGGTGGATTGTGTTCTTTTATACATTTTATTTTTTATTAAGCCTTATTTCCACATTGCGAGTTTGATTAATTCCTTTGCGTTTATCTTGCGTCGTCCCAGTTTTGGTTTGTTTATTTTGCAAGTTTTATCTATCTTATCATTGATTTTTTCTTACATATCTGTTTATCACCCAACCTCTTCCTTTACCTGTCTGTGTTATCACCCTTCCTTTACCTGTCTGTTTTATCACCCTTCCTTTACCTGTCTGTTTTATCACCCTTCCTTTACCTGTCTGTTTTATCACCCTTCCTTTACCTGTCTGTTTTATCACCTTTCCTTTACCTGTCTGTATTTCCCTAACCACATCCTAATGCTAATGCCATCAATGTTGGTCTATTGAGTGTGATCCCCAAATTTGCAATTACATTGAACTTGAAATACATGTGTGTATGCATATGACTTGAAATGCATGTGTGTATGCATATGACTTGAAATACATGTGTATGCATATGACTTGAAATACATGTGTGTATGCATATGACTTGAAATACATGTGTGTATGCATATGACTTGAAATACATGTGTGTATGCATATGACTTGAAATACATGTGTGTATGCATATGACTTGAAATACATGTGTGTATGCATATGACTTGAAATACATGTGTGTATGCATATGACTTGAAATACATGTGTGTATGCATATGACTTGAAATACATGTGTGTATGCATATGACTTGAAATACATGTGTATGCATATGACTTGAAATACATGTGTGTATGCATATGACTCGAAATACATGTGTGTATGCATATGATTTGAAATACATGTGTGTATGCATATGGGGTTGGACAACTCAAAACTATTAATTTTGTTCTGTGTGTATGAGAGAAACAAAGGGCAAAGCTGGCTGCAACAAGTGTCTCCCACAAAGTTGAAAGAGTTGGAGAGCCAAATTAAACATCGTATTTGTTTATTTGTGTTGGTATATAAGAATGATGTGTTTGTTTAGTGTAGTGGAATGGATAGGAGGAGGTGTTTGTGAGAGCTAGCTGGCTTACTCTGTGTAGGTGAGACAAACAGAAACAGTGAGGGAAGCCAGATCAATTAAGGGGGGTGACCTGTTTTGGTTCTGTCCTTTTCTATCTTTCTCTGGCTTGTATCCATTTGGCCCCATTCAGCCTACTGTTTTAAGACGTTTATCCCCATCCAGGTGTCAATTTGGCCCCATTCAGCCTACTGTTTTAAGACGTTTATCCCCATCCAGGTGTCAATTTGGCCCCATTCAGCCTACTGTTTTAAGACGTTTATCCCCATCCAGGTGTCATTTTTTTACTGGTGAGCGGTAGCGAGCCAGCATATTTTTTATTTTTGTTTGACAGCAGGCTAAATTTGTAAATTTTTCGATAGAAAAATTTCTCCGGCGAAGCCGGATTTCTTCATATAATGCTGGCTCGCTATCGCTCGCCAGGAAGAAATCGACACCTAGATGGGGATAAACGTCTTAAAATAGTTGGCTGAATTGGGGCCGAATGGATAAAAGCCAGAGAAAAGAGAGAAAAGGAAAGAAATTACAAAAAGCAAGTCACCCCCCTTAACCCTTTCCGATATATGACGCGATTTTGAGCCTATTGGGGATACTTTAAAGCTTTTGTTACCATCAGGGGTATTTAGTACTTCAACCTCTGCAGTTGTCTTTGAGTTAGCTGTGGGCAGAACACTAATTTTGGAGAGGTAATTATAAGAGTGAGAGAACTCTATTTCTTATTGCTAATCTGGCAACCTCTGCGTCATATGTGCGTGAAAGGGTTAAACAGGAGCTCCATCAACTCCTTACCACATGCCTATGAGGGGCCACCCAGCTCGATTGGTGTAATAATAATAATAATAATAATAATAATAATAATAATAAACAATGAGTTAGTCCAGGACCCACACACAACAAAGGTTAGTGTGTGGGTCCTGAGTTAGTCTCTCCTTGAAATGAACTGCGAGGTCTTTGATAAGGTAACTATTCCTTGTAACTGCCAGTAACCTCTCACTCTCACACACTCTCTCTCTCTCTTTTGAAATGAACTGCAAGGTTTTTGATATGGTAACTATTCCTTGTAACTGCCATTAACCCTCTCATTTTCATTCTCTCTCTCTCTCCTTCATCTGTGCTATCCTTTCCTTCCACTTTCTCTTAGGGTTGCTATCTCTATTAGAATTAAGTCCTGGCCACCTCGCAGGCATCGTAAAATCTGTGTGACCAGTGTATCTATATAAATCTCTCTCTCATACCCTACCCGCCCCTCCACGCCCCCCGCCCCTCCCCCCAAGTGTCGAGTATTAGCATAACAATGGTGAGGTGTGAGGGTAGACGCTGCCGCCCTCACGCCCATACCATCACTAGGAGCACGCACACCCATTCCTCCTTCAGTATCGGCCATGTTGTTTACCTCACCACCCGCCCATACCATCACTAGGAGCACCCACACCCAATCCTCCTTCAGTATCGGCCATATTGTTTACCTCACCGCCCGCCCATACCATCACTAGGAGCACCCACACCCAATCCTCCTTCAGTAGCGGCCATGTTGTCTACCTCACCTTGTAAACCATGTCTGTGTACAGTATGCTCGTTTAGGATCACCCACATCCAATCTTCCTTCAGTAGCGGCCATGTTGTTTACCTCACCGCCCGTCCATACCATCACTAGGAGCAACCACACCCAATCCTCCTTCAGTAGCGGCCATGTTGTCTACCCCAACGCCCGTTCATACCATCACTAAGAGCCCCCACACCCAATCCTTCTCCAGTAGTGCCCATGTTGTCTACCTCACCGCCCGTTCATGCCATCACTAGGAGCACCCACACTCAATCCTCCTTTAGTAGCGGCCATGTTGTCTACCTCACCTTGTAAACCATGTCTGTGGATGTTCTTGTAGCCTTTATTTTCCATACACTTTGTCTCCTTAGTCTAGTGAATATCCTTGTATTTGTTTATATTTGTTAGGAGACAATAAATAGAGGAAGGGAAAACAAATAAAAATAAAAATATCCATCACCAATTAAAAAAAAAAAGAAGAAAAAAAAGGAAAAGTGGGGATTGGGCCTGAATATATAGATAGATAGATAGATAGAATTAAAATCATACGACTTTCGACTTGCACGTGTATTAGCTTCAATCCGCTTAACACAATTCATCCTCAGTGTAGCAAGTTCTATCCAAAAAAACAATCCAGATAGTTATAATTCCACATAGGGGGTCCGCGAATTCCACATAGGGGGTCCGCGAATTCCACATAGGGGGTCCGCGAATTCCACATAGGGGGTCCGCGAATTGTTACGAGTGGGCTAGAGACTATGGCATCCGAGTGTACAACGTGGCTGGTATGCACTAAAAAGACAGCTGGTCGAATTCTCCCTATAGATACTCCTCTTCCCTCCGTCAGCTCTCTATACATCCCTCCAACCACCCAACCAATCAACCAGCCAGCCAACCAATCAACCAACCAGCCACCCAACCACCAACCCACCACCTAACCAACCAATCAACCAGCCACCCAACCAACCTCCCACCCACCCACCCAACAAACCAACCACCCACTCAACCAACCAACCAACCAACCAACCACCCACCCACCCAACCAACCAACCGCCCATCCAACCAAGCAACCACCCACCAACCCACCCAACCAACCAACTAACTAACCACCCACCAACCACCCACACCAACCAACCACCCAATCAACCCACCCAACCAACCACCCAATCAACCCACCCAACCAACCACCCAATCAACCCACCCAACCAACCAACCAACCAACCACCCACCCAACCAACCAACCAAACTCCAACCACCCACCCACCCAACCAACCACCCGTCAAATATCCTAATGAGCTGTAATTTTAGGAGCAGTCGAGTATTAGGGAGACGATGCTCTTTTTGTTTAGGGGGAACTGTTTTGGATCGATGGGGTGGATATCTTCTGTGTGTCTGTATCGATTTTGTGTGTTGATCCTCTTCATTGGCTCTTCGCTGCTCTCTCTGTCCTTTTCTCTCGCTCTCGCTTGCTCTCCTCACTCGCTCGCCCTCTCTCTCTCTCTCTCTCTCTCTCTCTCTCTCTCTCTCTCTCTCTCTCTCTCTCTCTCTCTCTCTCTCTCTCTCTCTCTCTCTCTCTTACACACACACATCAATTAACCGTTTATTATTATTATTTGTATTATTATTATCATATTATTTACACACATAGACACACGCACAAACAAATACTTGAGAAAAGTTACGGATATGAGTGAGCATGCGTGTGTGTGTGTGTTTGCTAGCTTGTGAATGTGTGTAATATATATTTACTTATATTGTATATATATATATATTATATATATAATCTATATATATATATATATATATAATTTATATATATATATATATATATATATATATATATATATAGATAATAGATAGATATATATATATATATACTGTATACCGGTATATATGAGAGAAAGACAGACAAAGACAAAATATGAAATACCTTGATAATTACTGTCCAATAACCCAACACCTCACAAAATTACCGACCATATTAATCATCCTCCCTATCAAACGGACTTCAGAACAAAATTTGCCTAGTCTTAACCTGTCAACTGGTGCACGGTTCATTAAGGACACATTTGTATTTATTTGGATGTATTCGTTCATTTATTTATTGATTTATTCATATATTATTTTTAGTTTCCTCCCAAGACCTCCATCAAGCTTTAACAAATAACCCCCCCCCCCCCTCTCTCTAGATATATTTGTACATTTTTCGGTAGAATTGCTCCTAAATTACAGGCTCGGTATCGCTCCCAAGGCAAAAATCGACATATAAATGGCAAGAAAGGTCTTGATATTGATAAAGAAATGGGAACAAAGGTCTTAAAGTCGACAAACTAATGAACGTCTTAAATTTTCATAACTAATGGTGCTAAATATGAGAGAGAGAAGGGAGTCCAGAAAAAACAACCACCTCCCCTTAAGCTGTCATCTGGTCTGACAACCTGTGATACCCGCTGAATAGGGGGTGGGGGGGGGGGGGGGGGTATGGACTCAAGGGGGTAATCGAGGACGGGATATATATATATACTACACTACACATATACACTTGTTTAATCAGTCTCGTAAACACACACACACACACACACACACACACACACACACACACACACACACACACACACACATAAACACTATATACACACACACACTCACACACATAAACACTATACACACACACACACATAAACACTATATCCACAAACACACACACACATATAAACACTATACACACACACACACACACACACACACACATATAAACACTATACACACACACACACACACACACAATCACACACAATCATACACACACACACGCAACAGAAACACACATACAACGCACACACGTACAGTTGCCTAAATAAGTTCCCTACCATTCCATCCTATTCATTATGCTAAGAAAACGGGCTGTATTCAATTCTTTAATAAACTTTCCTTTACATATATATACAAACTATTGATGGAATTACTTTTTAACTATTACTTCTGAACTTTCCCAGCAATATGTAATACTTGCATAATAAGAATCGCAGGGTGGTAAAGCCGGTATCACACGAGAGCTTTTTTAGTCAACATTCGATAATCAACATTTTTCTAGCAACATTTCTGGAATATTTTGCACTGGTATCGGAAACTAGACTGTTGATAGATGAATTTAGGTGACCGAAATATTCTAAATGTTGACTTCGTAAGCCGCCAGACCAGTGTTGAGTATAAATGTTGAGGGAAAAAGCGCTCGTGTGAAACCGGCTTAAAGAGTAATAAAATCTTGTAACCTACGATATTCCATGATTTAACCCCTTCTGTACGGTGGTGCTAATAAGTCATGTCTCAGTTGTCATTACGTTTGGCTCGCTCTGTGCTGTATTAATGTCTGTCAGATGTTGAATAGGGTGGGTAAGTGTAGACATTGTTTTGTATACCTGTATATCACTCTCGAAACGAATAAATCAAGTTGTAGATATTGCTGATACCAATATTATTATTGATCAAAATATACTTGGTGCCGAGACATCACTTATTACCGAGGTTGTTCCGGCGACGTCTTTTAAATTGTATTCTAGCTAGATTTTGACGATTTTGTGCAGCTTGAAAAGGATCCGTGGTAGTAAAAGGATCCGTGGTAGTAATAAAAGGATCCGTGGTAGTAAAAGGATCCGTGGTAGTAATAAAAGGATCCGTGGTAGTAATACAAGGATTCGTGGTAGTAATAAAAGGATCCGTGGTAGTAAAAGGATCCGTGGTAGTAATAAAAGGATCCGTGGTAGTAAAAGGATCCGTGGTAGTAATAAAAGGATCCGTGGTAGTAATAAAAGGATCCGTGGTAGTAATAAAAGGATCCGTGGTAGTAATAAAAGGATCCGTGGTAGTAAAAGGATCCTTGGTAGTAATAAAAGGATCCGTGGTAGTAAAAGGATCTGTGGTAGTAATAAAAGGATCTGTGGTAGTAAAAGGATCCGTGGTAGTAATAAAAGGATCCGTGGTAGTAAAAGGATCCGTGGTAGTAATAAAAGGATCCGTGGTAGTAAAAGGATCCGTGGTAGTAAAAGGACCCGTGGTAGTAAAAGGATCCGTGGTAGTAGTAAAAGGATCCGTGGTAGTAAAAGGACCCGTGGTAGTAAAAGGGTTAAGTGCGATAGTTCGAAGCCTGTTAATTGCTAGAGGTCCTTCCTAGGCTGAGTATAATAGTACAAAGGAGTACAAAGGAAATCAAGCCACAGCATATCTAGTGACCCTTCTAGGCTGCTTGTCCTCCCAAACACTGAGGATCAAGTGTCCAAACAGTGGTTTAGAGTGGGTAAGGGAACATTGGAAAGGGAACTACTGCCCTGGAACTAATGTCCGTGGCAGGATTAGGAAGTTAGTAGGGGACAGATAGGTTAGTAAAAGGGTTAAGTGAGATAGTTAGTTTTAGAATGATTCGTGATAGTAAAATGGTTAAGTGAGATAGTTCGAAGCCTGTTAATTACTAGAGGTCCTTCCTAGGCTGAATAATATCATCTAAGAGTTGCCAGTATGTATAACGAAGAGGACGTCACCGGTACAGAAGGGGTTAAGGGGAGATTTCCACCTGGAGGATTTTTTTCTGGACCCCTTTCTCCCTCATGTTTAGCCCCATTGTTTTTGAGATTTTAAGACGTTCGCCCCATTAGTTTGGCGATTTTAAGAACCCTCGCCCCATTTCTGTCAATTTTAAGACCATTCGTGACATTTAGGTGTCGATTTTTTCCTGGCGAGCGATAGCGAGCCTGTAATTTAAGGGGAACCGGCCTTCGGCCGGGAAATTTTTCTACCGAAAAATGTACAAATTTATCTTGAAAGGGGGTCAAGGGGGAGTAATTTTAAGCTTGATGGAAGTCTAGGGAATCAACTAAAAACCTCCCCTTAAGTATTACATATTACATCATGAGGGAGGAGGTTGGTGAGAGGCTCAAATAAAGGTGTATCAATTCACACCATGACTCGACAAATACTACCGTAAATACCTCCCCCTCTCTCATCCAATCACGTCTCTATTTAATATATGCTAATTACTTAACCCTTTCAGGTCCGAGTGCCGTTCAGTATTCAGAAATAGAATGATCTTAATCTCATAATTACCTCTCCAAAATGAGTTTTCTGCCCACAACTCGCTCAATGACCACTGCAGAGGTTGAAGTAATTAAACTAAAGGGTGACCGGACACCTCATCCAGTAGACCATTGCAACCAGTAGTTCTCAACCAGTACCAAATCAACCAATACGGTTAAGATAGGTTAGTACTATATTTTGGCACTGGTTTGGTTGGTCTTGTTTGAGTTGAGAGCTACTAAAGGTTTCTAAACACCTCTGATGGTCACAAAGGTTTTAAAGTATCCCCAAAAGGATGCAATCGTGTCCTGATGCACGAAAGGGTTAACCCGTTCAGTACCGGTGACTTCTTTTTCGTCATATGCTGCTGGACACTATTAAACGATTTTATTCAGTTTAAAAAAAAAGGCTCCAGCAATAAACAGGCTTCGAACTATCTCCTCCACCCTTTTTCCTTCCTAACTGCACAAAATCGTCTAAATATAGCCAGAATAAAGTTAAAAAGACGTCGCCATTACAGCAAGGGTTATTAATTACCCCTTCACCACCACCATTACGCAATGGTTATCATCTTCGGGTTACCATTAGACGATTTTCTTCAGTTTCTAATCTACCTCTATGACTTAAGGGTAGATATCCATTTGAGGGATTTTTTCTTGACTCCTTTCTCCCTCATGGTTAGCCCCATTGCTTTTGATATTATAAAACGTTTGCCCCATTAGTTTAGCAATTTTAAGAACTTTCACCCCATATTAAGACCTTTCGTGCCATTCAGGTGTCGATTTTATCCTGGCGAGCGATAGCGAGCCTGTAATTTAAGAGGAACCGGCCTTCGGCCGGGCCATTTTTCTACCGAAAAATGTACAAATTTATCTTGAAAGGGACTCCAGGGGGTGTAATTTTAAGCTTGATGGAGGTCTAGGGAACAAACTAAATACCTCCCCTTAAATGGGTAAACACGATCTCGATATACCCTCTTAGTAGCATAGGTCCTTCTTCCACTGCAGAGAATCATCTAAGGTTAGCCAGGATCAAGGGTTAAAAAGGCGTATCACTGGTACTGAATGGGTGAATATTTAAACTCTCATTACGACCTGATTGTTGTATTCTGATTTACGCCACACGCTGCTATTTATCTTACGCAGAGCCTCCAGTAATAGAAAATTAACCCTTTCAGTACCGCGGTGATATCCTCTTAATGATATTCTAGCGATGAGTAGACGATATTATTCAGCTTAGGAAGGACCTCTAGCAATATTGAGGCTTCGAATGATTTCAATTAACCATTTTAACTACCACAGATCCTTCCTAAGCTGCATCAAATCGTCTAAATATAGCAAGACTATTATATAACACACGTCGCTGGGGCTCAAAGGGTTAATATATAAATAAGTACATTAATAAATATACGCGAAACTTACGCCGAATTCGCGGAGGTCGTTATTGATTTTTGTGCGCTACTGTACCGCCGGGGGAAGATCGGTGTGTTTTGCATAAACAAACTTCCGCGGGTTGTATGACAGATGTGTGCATAACGGATACGCTCATCAACACACACACACACGCGCGCACACACACACACACACACACACACACACACACACACACACACACACACACACACACAGATAGTGAACATTCCTCCTCGTCTCATCTATGGGTAGGAAATAACACACACAGACACACACACATACACATACACATACACACACACACACACAGATAGATAGTGAACATTCCTCCTCGTCTCATCTATGGGTAGGAAATCACACACACACACACACACACACACACACACACACACACACACACACACACACACACACGGTGGCCGAGCGCGCTTAGTACTCTGTATTGGGAGTGCTAGCCCTGGTGTCGGGGGTTCGATCCCACGCGCCGGCAGGGGAGGTTCTCTCAAAAACTTTCCCTGGCCGTGAAGGCAAGGTCTGGAAGGACCGTCTCGGGGGACCCACAAAGTCTCCTGCCCACTTCCTACCCCCTCGGGGGTATGTAGGCGCTCTCGTTAGCAGCCAGGATCAGTCTGTTGATCACTTAGGTTAAGATATAGGTTAAGTCTGTGTATTTTCAGCCCCATTGGCTGCCGGCTTGAAATAAACCGATTATTATTATTATTATTACACACACACACACACACCCATGACAGCCATCAACCCTTCCCCCCCTCCACTCTGCCATGCTCCTGTTTGCCCACCACACCCCTAATGATAACTCATAATTAATCCAGCATAATTAATATTGACATAAGCAAACACAGAGGCCAGGACAACAGGGGTGGGGGGGGCACAGCTTGACATAAGGAGAGTTAAGGGGACTGGTTATTGGGGGGGGGGGGTCTATTTGGGGGGGTCTATTTGGGGGGGTCTATTTGGGGGGTCTATTTGGGGGGTCTATTTGGGGGGTCTATTTGGGGGGGGGTCTATTTATTTATATTCATTTAATTTTGTTAGTTTCCTCCCTAGACCTCCATCAAACTTTAAAAAAACAAAAACAAAAACCTCCATTAGATCCTCCTTCTAGAGTAATTTGTACATTTTTCGGTAGAAATAATTTCTGACCAAAGGCCGGTTATTCCAAAATTACAGGCTCACTATCGTTCGCCAGGATTAAAATCGACACCTAGCACGAAAGGTCTTACTATTGACAAGGAAATGGGACGGAAGTTCTTAAAATCGACAAACTAATGAGGCTAATGTCTTAAAACCTCAAAACTAATTGGGATAACCATGAGCAAGAAAGGGGACCAGAAAAACGGCCCACCTCCCCTTAAAGTGTAGGGGAGCGACAACAAACCAGCTGGTGGTCTGTGTGTGTGTGTGTGTGTGTATGTGTGTGTGTGTGTGTTCTGTGTGTGTGTGTGTGTGTTCTTGTGTGTGTGTGTGTGTGTTCTAGTGTGTGTGTCTGTGTGTGTGTGTTCTGTGTGTGTGTGTGTGTGTGTGTGTGTGTGTGTGTGTGTGTGTGTGTGTGTGTGTGTGTGTGTGTGTGTGATTTCCTACCCATAGATGAGACGAGGAGGAATGTTCACTATCTATCTGTGTGTGTGTGTGTGTGTGTGTGGGTATGTGTATGTGTGTGTGTATGTGTGTGTGTGTGTGTGTGTGTGTGTGTGTGTGTGTGTGTGTGTGTGTGTGTGTGTGTGTGTGTGTGTGTGTGTGTGTGTGTGATTTCCTACCCATAGATGAGACGAGGAGGAATGTTCACTATCTATCTATCTGTGTGTGTGTGTGTGTGTGTGTTCTTGTGTGTGTGTGTGTGTGTGTGTGTGTTCTGTGTGTGTGTGTGTGTGTGTGTTCTAGTGTGTGTGTGTGTGTGTGTGTGTTCTGTGTGTGTGTGTGTGTGTGTGTTCTCGTGTGTGTGTGTGTGTGTGTGTGTGTGTGTTATGTGTGTTCTAGTGTGTGTGTGTGTGTTCTTGTGTGTGTGTGTGTGTGTGTGTGTGTGTGTGTGTGTGTGTGCGGTCTGTAGTGGGGTAGTGATACATTATACAGTACTTACTTTTGAACCCTTTTAGTACCAGCGACGTGTGTTATATTATATTCTAGCTATATTTAGACGATATTATGCAGCTTAGGAAGGACCTTGTGGTAGTTAAAAGGGTTGGTTGGGATACATTGGAGTCTTATTATTTGATAGAGGTCCTTCCTAAGCTGAATAAAATCGTCTAATAGTTGCCAGAATCAGTTAAAAAGAAGTCGCCGGTACAGTAGAGCTTAAGGGGAGGTTTTTAGTGTGTTTCCTAGACCTCCATCAAGCTTGAAATTACACCCCCTTGACCCCTTTTCAAGATAAATTTGTACATTTTTCGGTAGAAAAATGTCCCGGCCGAAGGCCGGTTCCTCTTAAGTTACAGGCTCGCTATCGCTCGCCAGGGAAAAATCGACACCTAAATGGGACGAAAGGTCTTAAAAGTGACATAAATGGGGTGAAACTTCTTAAAATCGCCAAATTAATGGGGCAAACATCTTAAAATCTCAAAAGCAATGGGGCTAGACATGAGAGAGAAAGGGGTCCAGAAAAAAGTCCCTCAAGTGGATATCTCCCCTTAAATATTTGCCAGTGAAAGTTACTTGGTTATTATGTGGTTGCATTGATACCCATTGGTTCTAATTGCAATGTGTGAACCATTAGTATTGGACACTTGGTAAACTGTTCTTGGGCATCTAGTCAATAGTATCACTACTTATCCGCCATGGGGTATGGAAATGCAAAATGACAACACAGTATTCACCGGTCTCTTGTCAATTTGACCAGATGTTGCAGTTGCTAAAGAACTATATATATATAGGGTATATATATTACACTCTCACACTGATACCCCAACACCTCTCTTACACAGTTGTGAAGACATGCACTCTGGTCAAGGCGAATAGTGTTCGTTTATAGTGAAAACAAAACGGACAAAGTATGAAGTAGAAATATGGCTCCTACATACAAATAATGGTGCGCATCTCCTCATAACTGACGCTGATGGGTTGCAGAGAGAGAGAGAGAGAGAGAGAGAGAGAGAGAGAGAGAGAGAGAGAGAGAGAGAGAGAGAGAGAGAGAGAGAGAGAGAGAGAGAGAGAGAGAGAGAGAGAGAGAGAGAGAGAGAGAGGCGGAGGGGAGGGGAGGGGGAGCTTGTATGGAAATCGTATGCTTAAATCATTAGCCAGGCGGTTAGTATTGTGCGTAAGATAAAGAAGTCTGTGGCTTATAAACGTTGCTACTGGATCCCCTTATAACACCCGGCACACCCCATCCTACTGTTGACTCAAGAGGGGGGGGGGGAGATGGAGGGGGAGGGGGGGTCATGTACGGTGGCGCTAATAAGTCATGTCTCAGCTGGCATTACGTTTGGCTCGCTGTGTGCTGTATTAAGGGGGGTGACCTGTTTTTGTTGTCCTTTTCTCTCTTTCTCTGGCTTGTATCCATTTGGCCCCATTCAGCCTACTGTTTTAAGACGTTTATTCCCATCCAGGTGTCATTTTTTTACTGGTGAGCGGCAGCGAGCCAGTATAGTTTTAAAATGTTTTTGACAGCAGGCTAAATTTGTAAATTTTTCGATAGAAAAATGTCTCCGGCGAAGCCGGATCACTTCATATATTGCTGGCTCGCTATCGCTCACCAGGAAGAAATCGACACCTAGATGAGGATAAACGTCTTAAAATAGTTGGCTGAATGGGGCCGAATAGATACAAGCCAGAGAAAGAGAGAAAAGGAGAAAACATAAAAAAAAGCAGGTCACCCCCCTAATGTCTATCCCATGTTGAATAGGGTGGGTAAGTGTAGGATCATGGTTGTATATCTCACTCAAAAAGAAGAAATCATGTGTATATATTGCTGATACCAATTTGTGATCCAAACATAATTGGTGCCGAAACGTCACTTATTAACCCGACTGTACGTAGATTTGCATATTGACCACACCGACCTTATGTTCTGGGAGTAATGGAAAACGCCCGCAAAATAGAGAAAGTTTAAAACCATAATAACAATTTAATTTTAGCCAATCTCAAAAGTAAAAAAGTGTTATGGTGGTGAAGGGGTTAAGTCTAAGTCATTAATTGCTACTAAGTGTTGTGTGTGTGTGTGTGTGTGTGTGTGTGTGTGTGTGTGTGTGTGTGTGTGTGTGTGTGTGTGTGTGTGTGTGTGTGTGTGTGTGTGTGTGTGTGAAACATTGTCCCAGCCAAAGGCCGATTCCCACTAAAATTACAGGCTCGCTATCGCTCAGCCTACTCCACATGCACTCATCCTACTCCACATTAACTCATCCTACTCCACCTCCTCATCTCCCCCCCCCATTTTCTTCTTTCACTCCCTCTTCTTCCAACTCTACCTCCACTCACCCTATTACACCTCCACCCAACCTCACCTCTCCTCATTTTCTTCTTCCTCCACATCCACCCACCCTACCCCACCTCCCCTTCTTCCACCTCCCTCCCACCACCATTTTCTTCCTCTTCTTTCGCATCCACTCTTCCACCTCCCCCCCCCCCCCCCTCCACCTCCCGCTTATCACGTTAGCCAATCCCCCGTCCGCCTACCATCCCGCCTCGGCCGAACAATGGATGGAACCCCCCCCCCCCCCCCCCCCCGGGTCACCTTATTGGCTCCCCCCTCCCCGGGCAAAAAAAAAAAAAAAAAAAAAAAAAAAAAAAAAGCACACACACACACACACACACACACACAACAGCGCCGACTTGATTGTTGGATGGGGCTAGGTCGCTCACCCCAACTCTCTCTCTCTCTCTCTCTCTCTCTCTCTCTCTCTCTCCGCCCCCCCCCCCCCCCTCCCTTCCTGATAAGATAAGGGAGTGATGGAAGGATGGATGGGGCCGAGTTAGGGTAGAAGGATGGATGGGGCCGAGCTAGGGTAGAAGGATGGATGGGGCCGAGTTAGGGTAGAAGGTAGAAGTTTGTTATCAGGAGCTATATGCATATTTATCCCTCGGAAGATTGGATATGATGCATTTTTTTTTTTTTTTTGGCTTTTTTTGGCTTTTTTCGATGATTTCATTCAGATTAGGAAGGGTATTTGGAAGTCAGAGGGTTAATTCCCACAGACCCTTTGATAAGTGTATAAAATCGTCTAATAATAGCCAGAATATATCGCCTCTAATCTCACCTCTAATCACCTCTAATCTCTCTCCTTCTATCTGTTTTCTAATATCTCTCATTTTGATCCCTTCAGGGGAGATTTCCACTTGAGGGAGTTTTTTCTTGACTCCTTTCTCCCTCATGTTTAGCCTCATTGCTTTTCTAAATTTAAAACGTTCACCTCATTATTTTTGATGATTTTAAGAACTTTCAACCCATTTCTGTCAATTTTAAGACCTTTCGTGCAATTTAGGTGTCGATTTTATCTTGGCGAGCGATAGCGAGCCTGTAATTTAAGAGGAACCGGCTTTCAGCCGGGAAATTTTTCTACCGAAAAATATACAAATTTATCTTGAAAGGGGCTCAAGGGGGTGTAATCTTAAGCTTGATGGATATCTAGAGACGAAACTAAAACCTCTCCTTAATTCTCAAATGTATAAATACATTCGAATATCTCGTTTTTTTTTACCATCTCTCCATTGACATCTCTGCTCAAATATCTCTCCCCATTTCGTTCTCTCCTCAATTGCACCGCTCCATCTCAATCAATCCTTTAATACTGTATTGCACTATCTTTCCTCAATATTCTCTCACCCCAATTCTGTCCAACTCTTTTACCCAAGAGTGAACCACTTTTCCCAGTCTTTCCTGTATTCAACAGGTAAGCTCTGGAACCCTCTCCCTCAATCTGTCTTTCCCTTATTCTATGACTTTTAACTGACTCAAGCTACCGTGTCCAGACATTTTGACTTTAACGTACCTTGAATTTAGCTCTCATAACACTTTCAACTTTGGGGAGGGACACTTGTTACAGGCAGCTTTGCTCTTTGTCTCCTTCATACACATAAATTAAAATATTGATCTCTCAGCTATAGAAACAAATTACTGATCTCTCCATTAACGTGTCTCCCCTGTCTCCCCGCAGATCACGAAACTCAAGATCGACAGCAACCCATTCGCGAAGGGGTTCAGGGACTCTTCGCGACTCACGGACTTTGAGAGGTAAGATACATTTAAAAGTTCCACTATCTCTTTGGTCGTAGTGTTCAATGTCGTGGAGGCAGCCGTTTAGGAGGAGTAGGGCGTCGAAGTTACTGAGGCGACAAAATACAGTGAAACGACCTATTTAGCGAGTGTACTGAGTTTCCAGCAGGTTCATTCTGTTTATTTTAGCTTTGCGAATGATTTTGGTCTTGGTGTTTAATGTCTTGGAGTCAGTCATTTAGGAAGAGTAGTGCGTCAAAGGTTCTGAAGACAACAAATCTGGCAGCACACGAGCCACCACAGTCGGCAGCGGAAATCTGGCAGGTTCACTTTGTATATTTTGGCTCTGCGAACAAATTTGGTCTCAGTGTTCAATGTCGTGGAGGCAGGCGTTTAGGAGGAGTAGTGCGTCAAAGGTTCTGGAGACGACAAAACGTAGTGAAATGAATTACTTAGCGAGTGTATTGGAAATCCGGCAGGTTCACATTGTTCATTTTGGCTCTGCGAACAGCTTTGGTCTTAGTGTTATATGTCGTGGAGGCAGCCGTTTAGGAGGAGTATTGCGTCAAAGCTTCCGGAGATGCCAAAACGCACACACACACACCAACACACTTAAAGCGGTTTCACTCTCTAGCATACACATACATAAATATAAACACACACACACACACACACACACACACACACACACACACACACACACACACACACACACACACAAACACACACACACACACACACACACACACACACACACACACACACACACACACACACACACACACACACACTTAAAACGGTTTCACTCTCTAGCATATACATACATAAATATAAACACACACACACACACACACACACACACACACACACACACACACACACACACACACACACACACACACACACACACACACACACCAACACACTTAAAGCGGTTTCACTCTCTAGCATACACACAAAATAAATACACACATATTGCATATACCCCTAAATACACTGACACACACAATTCATCCTCACCTCTGCCACAGTAATCAGCTCCCATGTCAGTGTAAATACAAACCATGATCCCGTTTATGCAATACCCCAGTGATAATATACCGCGAGCTGTGTAACGCTCCTAATAAATTGACGAAGCGGGGCGCGATACACTAAATAACCCCCCATGTTGTAATGCAGTTATCAGTTATCAGGGGGTAGGAGGGGGGGGGGGGGGGTAGGGGGGTTACGGGTGATCGGGAGGGGCGAAAGTTTAGTGGGATTAGGTTTGTTGTGATGGTTGCATGATAGTGTGTGTGTGTTTGTGTGTGTATGTGTGTGTAGGGTGGGGGTAGCTAGGGGTTACGGGTGATCGGGAGGGCGAAAGTTTAGTGGGATCGGGTTTGTTGTGATGGTTGCATGATAGTGAGTGTGTGTTTGTGTGTGTATGTGTGTGTAGGGTGGGGGTAGCTAGGGGTTACGGGTGATCGGGAGGGGTGAAAGTTTAGTGGGATCGGGTTTGTTGTGATGGTTGCATGATAGTGAGTGTGTGTTTGTGTGGTGTTTGCGTGTGTGTGTGTGTGTGTAGGGTGGGGGTAGCTAGGGGTTACGGGTGATCGGGAGGGGTGAAAGTTTGGTGGGATCGGGTTTGTTGTGATGGTTGCATGATAGTGTGTGTGTGTGTTTGTGTGTGTGTGTGGGGGGGGGGGGGGGGGGGGGGGGGGTTTGAGAGGGGCTTTGATGGCGAGTGTTTAATGGGATTGTGTTTGTTGTGATGGTTGCATGATAGTGAGTGTTTGTTGAGTGTGTGTGTGTGTGTGTGGGAGGGGGGTGGGGTGGGGGAGGGGCGAACGTTTAGTGGGATTGGGTTTGTTGTGATGGTTGCATGATAGTGAGTGTGTGTTTGTGATTGAGTGTAGGCCTATGTGTGTTTGTGATTTATTGTGTGTGTGTGTGTATAGGGGGGTGGGGGGGCGGTAGAGGTGTTTGGGAGGGGCTTTGATGGCGAGTGTTTAGTGGGATTGGGTTTGTTGTGATGGTTGCATGATAGTGAGTGTGTTTGTGATTGAGTGTGTGTGTTTGTGTGATTGATTGAGTTGTGTGTGTGTGTGTGTGTGTTTAGGAATGGTATTGATGGCTGGAGTTTAGTGGGATTATATTTATTGTGATGGTTACATAATAGTATGTGTGTGTGTGTGTGTGTTTGGGCTTGTGTGTGCTGTGATGTTGCATGATTGCGTACGTATATTTGTGTGTGCTGAGCTGAACCTTTCCAATTCTAACTTTTCATTTAATTCTAACCCAGCCAAGCACGAGAATCCTTAATATACAATAATCTCACAAATTCACGTGAACTACTAAATGTTTTGCGAGATATACTTAATATTAATGACTCTCATGATTGGTTGGGTTAGAATCAAATTAACCCCTTCACCACCATGAAGTTTTTACCTCTGATTCTGGCTAAAAATAGACGGTTTTAGGCAGCTTAAGTGGGACATGTTATTAAGAGGGTTTATTGAGATCTATATACTTTAGGCAGCTTAAGTGGGACATGTTATTAAGAGGGTTTATTGAGATCTATATACTTTTTTAACCATTTGAGTCCTAGAGGTAGATTATAATACTAAAGGAAATCGTCTAAAGGTAACCAGAATATGAAGGAACTTACGTAATGGTACTGAAGGGGTTAAATCAATTTCGGCCCGAGTTGCATCGGGGTACTTGTAAATATCCCTGTATGGTATCCTGGAATATGGATCCTTCGACTTGTGTATAAAGTTAAATACATGCTCAAAGTAGGACTTGTGTATAAAGTTAAATACATGCTCTAAGTAGGACTTCCCTTCTCCTTAATATTTACTGTATAGGAAAAGGTTAAGTATCATATATCACGCCCTGGTAGAGTTGGTTAAAGCATGGATAATCGTCCTGACTGTCGGTGGTTTGAGCCCGACTGAAAGTATAGAAGAACAAAATATAAATATAATCCCCACACATATGTATATTCACACACACACACACACAGATACACATGTGCACTGACACACCCACACACACACATGTACCTTCACACACACACACACACACACACACACACACACACACACACACACACACCCACATGTACACACACACACACACACACACATGTACACACACACACACACTCACATGTACACTCCCATGTACACTCACACCCCGCCAACAAGAGGCTACGACCCTTAACGACCCTGTCTAGGACCACCCAGAGAGAGAGAGAGAAAGAGAGAGAGAGAGACTCTTGTTTAGCCCATTTGTTTCGAGATTTTAGGACGTTCGGCCCATTAGTTTGGCGATTGTAAAGTTTCGCCCCATTTATGTCAATTTTAAGACCTTTCGTGCCATTAAGGGGTCAATATTTTCCTGGCAGCAATAGCGAGCCTGCAATTTAAGAGGAACCGACCTTTGGCCGGGCCATTTTACTCCCGAAGTATGTACACATTTATCTTGAAAGGGGGTCACGGGAGTGTAATTTTAAGTTTGATGGAGGTATAGGGAACAAACTAAAAACTCCCCTTAACCCAACCTAAACATCTCCATCATTATTGTATATGGTTATTCTAGAAATACACTTAGTCCTGATGAGCTTCCGATGAGGTGACGAACATTAAAAAACGGTTGAGGGCTAAAAATGTATGGACACTTTTGAGTAATTTATGTTTTTTGGGGTGGTGTGTGGTCTCTCTCTTTCCTCCCCTCGTTCCCCTCGTTTCCCTCGTTTCCCTGTTTGTCCCTGTCTCATTATGCTAGCCCTGACTTCCTCTTGATGTACTCTTACTTTTCCTTCTTCCTCTCTCTGTTCTTCCCTCTTTTATCTCTTCTCTTCTTCTCCCTTCTTATCGTCTTTTATCCTCTTCTCTTCTTCTTCTTCTTCTTCCTTCTGTCTCATTATGCTACCCCTGACTTCCTCTTGATGTGTATTTGCTTTCCCTTCTTCCTCTTTTCCTCTCTCTTCTTCCCTCTTTTATCCTGTTTTCCACGTATATACAGTATTTTCTCCCATTCCTCTTTCTCCTACTATTATCACTTCCTCTGATATGCCCATACTTTCCTCTCTCTTCCCTCTGTTATCCTCGTTTATGCTTGTTCTCTGCTTCTTCTTCTTCCTCCTGTCTCATTACGCTACCCCTGACTTCCTCTTATGTAGTCTTACTTTCCTTTCTTCCTCTTTTATCTCTTCTTCCTTCTGTTCCTCTCCTTTTAATCTTGCTCATATCACTTCCTCTGATATACCCACCCTTTCCCCTTTTTCTCTCTGTTCCTTCTTCCCTCTTTTATCTTCTGCTGTGCCTTTCTCTCCTTTCTGTCTCATTATGCTATCCCTGACTTTCTATGATATGTTCTTACTTTCCCCTCTTCCTCTCTCTATTCTTCCCTCTTTTATCCTCTTGCTTGCCTCTTCTCTTTACTTCCTCTCCTTCCTACTCGCCTTTCTCCTCTGATATCCCCCATACACTCCTATTTTCCTCTCTCTTCTTACCTCTTTTATCCTATTGTATTGCGTGTATATAGTACTCCTCTTCCTCCCTACTCCTATCACTTCCTCTGTCATTAATTTCTTCTCTTCTCACTCCAGTATTTCTCTTTACTCATATATTCGCTCTTCCCAGGGTTTCTCTTGCCTCCTTCCCTCTCTTTTCCCCTCTCTCTCTCTCTCTCTCAGTGGGTGTTCCTGTGCCCCCCCTTCGTCGACGTGACAACTGCCCTCACCCTCACACCTCGGAACGGAAGAGGCCTGTCACACGGGGAGAGAGAGAGAGAGAGAGTATGAGAGTATGGTACATGCATGTATGTATGGTGCGTGCGTGTGTGTGTGTGTGTGAAGTGAGTGAGTGTGTGTGCGAGAAAGAGAGAGTATGTATGTAGGGTGTGTGTATGTGTTATGTGTGTGTACAAAGAAGTACAAAGGAAATCAAGCAACAACAGATCTGGTGACCCTTCTAGGCTGCTTGTCCTCCAAAACACTGAGGATCAATTGTCCAAACAGTGGTTTAGAGTGGGTAAGGGAACATTGGAAAGGGAACTACTGCCCTTGAACTAATGTCCGTGGCAGGATTAGGAAGTTAGTAGGGGACATATGGGTTAGTAACTGAGGGGGGGATAAAATAAAGTTATTCATTTACAAACGTAGTCAGTCGCGGGTTTGATGCAATATATTTGTCTAGGCGAAGTTTAAATGAATCAACGGTGCTGCAGTCCATAACGTCTCGGGGAAGCCCATTCCACAAGTTGACAACTCGATTGAAGAAGAAATTCTTAGATTCGTGCGAGTTAAAAGAAAGTGTGTGTGTGTATGTATGTGTGTATGTGTGTGTGTGTGAAGTGAGTGTGCGAGAAGAGACAATATGTATGTAGGGTGTGTGTATGTGTGGTTTGTGTGTGTGTAGTGTATGTGTATGTATGTATGTATGTATGTATGTATGTATGTATGTATGTGTGTGTGTGTGTACTAGAACGCTTCACTTGCCACCTTCGCTAATGACCTCCAGGATAATGATGGTGGAGGAGGCAGTGAGAGAACCTTATGACACTGACACTATACTTCCTCTCTCTCTCTCTCTCTCTATCTATCTCTCTCTCTCTCCTTCCTCACTCTCTCTCTCTCTCTCTCTCTCTATCTCTCTTACTCTCTCTCTCTCTCTCTCTCTCTCTCTCTCTCAATACTAAATACTAAAGGTGGGAGATTCCTGATATACTCAATTCCCTCATCCTTCTAATTCTATGCACTTAATTCCTCCATCCTTCTAATTCCGTTCCTCCTTCTAATTCTGCGCCCCTTATTCCTTCATCCTTTCTCCCCTTTCCCCTTCTTCGTCTTCCTCTTCTTCTTCACGCGCCCTCTTAGAATTTCACAGTGACTGACTCCCCCTACACTACCCTAGATGATGGACAACAGACAACCCTACGTCGCTAGAGTTTTCCCACGCCCTGACCTCCTACTCCTCCCCGTGTGATCTCCTCCTACTCCTCCCTGTGACCTCCTACTCCTCCCCGTGTGATCTCCTCCTACTCCTCCCTGTGACCTCCTCCTCCTGCTCCCTATTACCTCCTCCTCCTCCCTGTTACCTCCTCCTCCTGCTCCTTGTTACCTCCTCCTCCTCCTCCTTGTTACCTCCTCCTCCTCCTTCCTGTTACCTCCTCCTCCTGCTCCCAATTACCCCTCCTCCTCCTCCTTGTTACCTCCTCCTCCTCCTTCCTGTTACCTCCTCCTCCTGCTCCCTATTACCCCTCCTCCTCCTCCTTGTTACCTCCTCCTCCTGCTCCCTATTACCCCCTCCTCCTCCTCCTTCCTGTTTACCTCCTCCTCCCTGCTCCCTATTACCCCTCCTCCTCCTCCTTGTTACCTCCTCCTCCTGCTCCCTATTACCCCCTCCTCCTCCTTCCTGTTACCTCCTCCTCCTGCTCCCTATTACCCCTCCTCCTCCTCCTGCTCCCTATTACCCCTCCTCCTCCTCCCTGTTACTTCCTCCTCCTCCCTGTTACCTCCTCGTCCTCCCTGCTATCTCCTCCTCCTCCCCGTGTGACCCCCTCCTCCTCCTCCCTGTGACCCCGTGTGACCTCTTATCTGGTCAACACGTGTGCCTCCTCACCTGACTCGTAAGTGATACTAACGAGACGCACATCTTCGTTGGTGGTAGAGCTTGTTTTATTTTAGTTTTTCTCCTCTCATTTGTATTTTCTTGGTAGTTTCGGGTCTCTCGGTGATAGGTGATTAGACGTCTCTCATGATCTGGATAAACTATTCTATATTAGCTAAACACATCCAATTCAAAGCAGCCTTAGGATTGGTAGCTTTGATGTTAATAGTTTTCTTTGCAATCCCATGTCTGTTGCGACTACGCGAGTATTCTTGATTATTGCAAATCCTTTTAAACCCCTGAGCTCTCTACTCTATGGATCTTTCCTTTTAGGATCATGACGCGTTTTCACAGTTTATTCTGGCTATCATTAGACGATTTTATACACTTTAGGAAGGATCTGTGGGAATGATAAGGGTAAAGACTATCTCAATTATCCCTCTGACTTCCACATACCCTTCCTAATCTCAATAGAATCGTCGAATAATAGTCAGACAACAGAACCGAAAGGCGTAATATAGTATCTTGAAAGGGTTAATCTATCTTTCCTATCGTTTCTCTTCCCTTTATCTCTTCCTACCTATCTTCCTTTTGTCCATATTCGAGTTCCTTCCCTATCCTTTTCGTGTCCTACCTTTTCTCTCTCTTTCCTTTCATTATCCCTATTTCTTATTCCTGTTAATCATTGTTGTCTTTTTTGTTTTTTTTGTTTTTTTTAAAGAGACAATGAACGGAGGAAGGAAAAACACAGATAAAACAAAAAGGTCCATGTGCCTAAAGGCATCCTCCATTCATAAAATGTTTGTAACAACTGGATTTAAACATTTGTAGTCTATCCTTTCTCTTCCCTTTACCTATCTTCCTACCTATCTTCCTCTCACCCTTTATTCTAGTTCCTTCCCTATCCTTCTCCTATCTTGTCTTTCCCTTCTCTTTCTTGTCTATCCTTTCTCTTTTCTTTATCTACTTCTACCTATCTACCTCTTCCACATTCTCTATCCCTCTCCTATCTTACCTCTCCCCTCTTTATCTTGTCTATCCTTTCTCTTCCCTTTACCTACTTCTGTCTATCTCCCTCTTCCTTATTCGAGTTTCTTCTCTATCCTTCTCCTGTCTCTATTTACCTTCCCCTTTTCCCCATTTCCTTTGATTTCCTCATCATCTCCATTTCTTCTCGTTCGCTTCTCCCATATTTTGTTCTTTTCTACCCTCCTTCGTTCTCTTTCAATCTCTCTTTCCTTTCCTCCTTCTCTTTCTTTCCATCTCCCTTCTTCCTCCATCCCTTCTCTCCTTCCTTCGCTCTCTCTCCTTCCTTCGCTCTCTTACCTTCCTTCGCTCTCTCTCCTTCCTTCGCTCTCTTACCTTCCTTCCCTCCTCCTTTCCTCCCTTCCTTCTCTCCTTTGTACTCCACCCTCTCTTTCCCAGTTCCACATGACGTCACACCTCTCCCCCGACCTGACCGCAATCACGTGACCTCAGCCTGGGTCACTGACGAACGAGGCAGGTCAACTAGGGGGTGGGAGAGGGAGGGGGAGGTCAAAGAGGGGGGTCAACGAGGGAGGAGGGGGAGGTCAACTAGGGGGTGGGGGAGGGAGGGGGAGGTCAACGAGGGAGGAAGGGGGGAGGGGGAGGGGGAGGTCAACGAAGGAGGAAGGGGGGATGGGGAGGTCAACGAGGGAGGAAGTGGGGAGGGGGAGGTCAACGAGGGAGGGGGAGGTCAATGAGGAAGGAAGGGGGAGGGGGAAGTCAACGAGGAAAGAAGGGGGGGGAGGTCAACGAGGGAGGAAGGGTGAAGAGGGGGGGAGGGGGAGCGTGTGCAATGACCCTGAACTGTCGAGATTGGAAGTGTGGGAGAGAGGGGCGAAAACGAGGTTGGCAAAGTAAAGTAGGGGGGGGGGGGGGAGCTGGGAGTTACGTAGCGTTACACGAACCACACAGACTGTAGGGCCCGTGTGTAGTAGTCCAAACATATTGAATTTCAAATAGTGAGTACTATTGCATAAAACAACATAAAAGTTAATGATACGAAAGGCTTTCCATTCTACTTTGTCTAGAAGTGCTGTGTGAGAGGATCCTCCCCACACATGTGAACAATACTCAATACAGGGACGCACTGTGCCCCTGTATAGAGAAAGAAGCTGCGCAGGGATTAAGAACTCCTTGAGGCGGTTGAGCACACCCAACTTCTCGGAGGCCGCCTTAGCAATATGGTCCTTCCAAACGAGAGCAGAAGAAAAGGAGACACCGAGAATACTGAGAAAAGATGAAGGGTTGATTTTTGTATTGTTGAAGTATATGGGATAGTCCTCTGGGAGTCCCCGACGGGTAGATAGATGGAGAAATTGGGTTTTGGAAGCATTCAAGGCAATAAGGTATTATCTGCCCCAATTAGAAATAGTAGTTAAATCAGAAGATAAGTGTTGCATGGCTTCATTACGTTTTTTTTTTTTGAGGGACATGGACATGACTCATATTAGCAGTATATTCTGGCTATCATTAGACGATTTGATACAGCTTAGGAAGGATCTGTGGGTATCATAAGATTAAAGATGATTTTAATCAACCCTCTGACTTCCATATACCCTTCTTAACTGAATAGAGTCTAATCATTTCCGGAAAACAGAAAAGAAATGCGTATTAGATTTTGAAAGGGTTAAAGTGAGAACATATACTGTATACTGTAGTTACCCCAGCAGCTCATCGGGGAAAGCTGCTTCAAAAGTTTTAAACGTAATTGAAGAATAATGAAAAAAATCCTTCTATAGGTTAGTTTAGGAGTGATTGAATGGGCCGGTTTTCTGGACCACTTTCTCCCTCATGTTTAGCCCCATTAGTTTTCAGATGTTAAGATGTTTGCCCCATTAGTTAGTCGATTTTAAGACCTTTTTTTCCCATTTCTTCGTCAATATTTAGACCTTTCGTGCTATTTAAGTGTTGATTTTTTCCCTGGCGAACGATAGTGAGCCTGTAATGTTGGAAGAACCGGCCTTCGGCCGGGAAAGGAAATTTTTGTACCGAAAAATTTACAAATTAATCTAGAAGGGGGATCTAATGGATTTTTTTTTTTTAATTTATTTAATGGAGGTCTAGGGAGGAAACTAGAAAAATCATGAATACATGTAAAAAATGATGGAAGTCTAGGGAGCAATCTAGAAAAATAATGAATACCTGCAAAAATCGCCCCAAAAGTTAACCATCCCCCCCCTTAAACACACCTACCTCCTGTGTTTCCATTGCCTGTCCGTGAAAGATCAGGAGGATGTTACGGTAGAAGGGAAGAGAGAGAGGCCAACATCTTCTATCATCAGTGCTTCAGATTCCCGGTTCTTAGGTTCTTTGACATTTATTGGAGCTGTAGTTGGGAAGATGGTTCACTTTTTTGGTCGATTTTTTCATTTATATATTATTTTTCTAGTTTCTGCGCTAGACCTCCATCAAGCTTAAAAAGACGCTCCCTAGTCCTCCTTTCAAGATAAATTTGTACATTTTTCGGTAGAAAAATGTCCCGGCCGAAGGCCGGTTCCTCACAAATTACAGGCTCGCTATCGCTCGCCAGGAAAAAATCGACACCTAAATGGCAGGAAAGGTCTTAAAATTGACAGAAATGGGGCGAAAGTTCATAAAATCGCCAAACAATGGGGCAAAAGATGAGGGAAAAGGGGGTCTAGAAAAGCGACATATCTGCCCTTAATGCCTGGCCCGTCGAGGTGTGTTTCTTGTTTATGTTTTAACTAGTATATTATTTTCCTTGCAACTAGTGCATCTGGCAGTTATATATATACAGTATATATATCTCTATATATATATATATAGGGTGCCCCAGGAGGAAAGGTCATACATTATAAAACAAAATATTCTAAGCCTAAAATGTTCTATAAGAGATATTCCAAAACTTAACCAGTATTGAGATATTATATGGTGAAAATGGTATTTTCTTCAGTATTTCTCCATAAGGGTGGCCTAGCTGTCCTCTAGTGTCTACCACACCTAAATCTAATTGCAATTATTTGACCATGTTCTTGTAAAGATATTATAATTCTGTAATTTACAAAATGATTATAGACATTATTATCTCACTTTGGACCTGTTGGAAACTATGTGACATGGAGGAGTGCAGTGCAGTGATGCGGGGGAGGACAGGACACAACATAAAACCTGCAATATCTTGTTAACGGTTGAGATTTGGAGTTTTTGTTATAGAACACTTTATGCTCAGAGTACCTTGTTATAATTTCCCAAAGTTATAACCTTTCCTCCTGGGACACCATATATATATATATATATATATATATATATATATATATATATATGAGAGATAGAGAGAGAGAGAGGGCGGAGTGTGTGAATTAAGGTGAAGTAGGGGGACAAGCTGCAGCAGGAGAGAGAGAGAGAGAGAGAGAGAGAGCGAGAGAGCGAGAGAGCGAGAGAGAGAGAGAGAGCGAGCAAGAGCGAGAGCAAGCGAAAGCCATAACACTACTTGAGATAATTGGCCGAACAGGGAAAGACACCTCGCGAGAAACATATTGAGTACACTGGAGGGGCGCGAGTGAGGGCTAATATGCGAGTCCCAATGAGATGCACGAATTATCATACTAATTTACCAAGGAAGGGAGACGGGCGCGGGTTAAGTGAGGAGAATTGAGGGCGAGGCATAAATTCGATAGCTCCTTTGCTCGGTGGCAATGATTCTTGACTTAAATGAAATACCAAGACGAGGGAGACGAAGGTGCAGGGAGTTACAAGGATCAGAGTGATAATGGGCTGGTCTATCAGAGTGAGAGTTGAGCGTTCTCTGCGATACCCATATTTTTTTTTATTTTTTTGTTTTCTATATTCCAACTACTCCCTCTCGGGCATAGGCTGATAGCCTGTGCACTCAACCGTACATTCAACGGTCAAGCCGTGAGGTCTCGTTCCAGTCTAGGGAGTGAGACATGTGAAGCACTTTGGGATACAAGCAGCCCCTGCTATCTTGCCTTCGCAAGATGCACGCGGCCCGATTGCCCACCCACAGCTCGAAGCAGCCCCATCTCTGGAGCTGCCTCGCCCCAGTGCTTCACTGTCTCTTCCACTAGACTCGGATCCTCACTCTGAGAATGCCACCTATTGAGCAATGAACTCACTAGGCACTCTGACTGTTCCTTTTGCTTACATATTTTCTAGATCTCAAGTGGTGGCGTCTCTTCCGTGGATTGACCTCTTTACTGCAGACTGGGAACCAAAGTGTCACATTTTTCCTTTGCCTCTCAACTTTCCCTTCATAATTGTTAAGGGGCACAGGGCCTTGGGTGGGGCTTCGGTGCCCCGGGCGTTTATGCGCCCTCCTCAGCTCCTCGCCTGGGGGCAGCTTCGGTCACCTGGGCTTTCTTACTGGTGAAGCAGGGAGGGTTCTGTGGGGGCACTCGGTTGTGGCCTTAGCCTTGCTCGGGACCTTGGGGCTGTTCGGTCAGACAATCTGGGTAACAACAGCAACGACAACAACAACAACAACAACAACAACAACAACAATGACAACAACAACAACAACAACAACGACAACAACAACAACAACAACAACAACAACAACAATGACAACAACAACAACAATGACAACGACAACAACAACGACGACAACAACAACAACAAGGACACCAACTCAACAACAACGACGACAACAACAACAACAAGGACACCAACTCAACAACGACGACAACAACAACAAGGACAACAACAACAACAACAAGGACAACAACAACAACAACAACAACAATAAGGATCAGAGAGTATTTCCAAGATCGTGTGTTTCATTCCAGGGATATTCTTACCAGTTCATCTGCGTAGTCTGGTTACAATTAGACTATTTTCTTCAGCTTATATTTCACCTCTAGGGCTCAAAGGGGGATACATGATCCCAATGAATCTTCTGAATAACATATAGGCCCTTTAAATTACAGGTTCGCTATCGCTCGCCAGAAAAAAAGTGACACTTAAATGGCACGGAAGGTCTTAAAATTGGCAGAAATGGAGCAAAAGGTCTTAAAAATCGCCAAACTAATGGGGCGAAATTCTTAAAATCTAAAAAAACAAACAATGGGGCTAAACATGAGGGAGGAAGGAGTCCAGAAAAATAAAATCCCTCCAGCAATTTACCATCAACGTGTTATCATCAATCTATCAAACTCAACCATCAACGTGTTATCATCAATCTATCAAACTCAACCATGTTCTTCCTCATCTTAAGGGAAGATGGGTCTTTTTTTCTGGTCCCCTTTCTCCCTCGTGTCAAGCCCCATTTGTTTTGAGATTATAAGACGTTCGGCCCATTAGTTTGTCGATTTTAACACCTTTCGCCCCATTTCCTTGTCAATTTTAAGATCTTTTTTGCCATTTGGGTGTTGATTTTTTCCAGGCGAGCGATAGCGAGCTTGACATTTTAAGAGGACATTTTTCTACCGAAAAATGTACACTTTTATCTTGAAGGGGGGGTCTAGGGAGTGTTTTTTTTTAAGCTTGATGAAGGTCTAGCGAGGAAACTAAGAATTAAAGTACATGAATTTATAGACCAAAAAAAAAAAAAAAAAAGAGGCCCATCTCCCCTTAAGGCGGTGTCACACGAGCCATTTTCCGTCAATGTTTACGGGCAATTGTAGTCTGGCAGCTTCAAAATATAAGTTCCGTATATTAACCCTTTGAGTACCAGCGACGTGTGTTATATTTTATTCTAGCTATATTTAGACGATATTATGCAGCTTAGGAAGGATCTGTAGCAGTTAAGGGGAGATATTTAGTTTGTTCCCTAGACCTCCATCAACCTTAAAATTACACCCCCTCGAGTCCCTTTCAAGATAAATTTGTACATTTTTCGGTAGAAAAATGTCCCGGCCGAAGGCCGATTCTTCTTAAATTACAGGCTCGCTATCGCTCGCCAGGATAAAAATAGACACCTGAATTGCACGAAAGGTCTTAATATGGGGTGAAAGTTCTTAAAATCGTAAACTAATGGGGCAAACGTTTTATACTATCAAAAGCAATGGGGCTAAACATGAGGGAGAAAGGGGTCAAGAAAACAATCCCTCAAGTGGAGACCTCCCCTTAAAGGGGTTGGTTGAGATATATTAAAGCCTTATTATTGCCAGAGGTCCTTCCTAAGCTGAACCCCCCAAAAAGACGTCCCTGGTAATATAAGGGTTAATTAAGGAGGGGACACCGGATTTGTTTTTATCTTTCTCTCCTTTTCTCTCTTTCTCTGGCTAGTATCCATTCAGCCTACTGTTTTAAGACGTTTACCCCCATCCAGGCGTCAATATTTTCCTGGCGAGTGGTAGCGAGCCAGCATATATATCATTTTGTTTTGACAGCAATCTAAATTTGTACATTTTTCGATAGAAAAATTTCTCCGGCGAAGCCGGATTCCTCCATACAATGCTGGCTCGCTATCGCTCGCCAGGAAGAAATCGACACCTGGATGGGGATAAACGTCTTAAAACAGTTGGCTGAATGGGGCCGAATGGATACAAGCCAGGGAAAGAGAGAAAAGGAGAGAAAGCTAAAAACAAATCGGTGACCCCCCTTAAACTAACTGAAATAGAACCTCAAAATAGAACTTCAAAATAGAACCTCAAAATAGAACTTCAAAATAGAACCTCAAAATAGAACCTCAAAATAGAACCTCAAAATAGAACCTCAAAATAGAACTTCAAAATAGAACCTCAAAATAGAACCTCAAAATAGAACCTCAAAAAAGAACCTCAAAATAGGATGAGAAATAACTTGCTCATCGAAAATTGACCACTTGCGAGTTTCAGGCTATAAGGAAGTTGGAGCCGTGAACATCGATATTAAAGAGAAATGCAATAATAATGTGGGTTTCTGATGGATAAAAAAAGTATGATCAATTTGTCTTTATGTATTTTAGCTGATAATTCTGCTAAATACAATGCTGGCTCGCTATTGCCAGGACGAAATCGACACCTGGATGGGGATTAAACGTCTTGGAATAGTTGGCTGAATGGGGCCGAATGGATACAAGCCAGGGAAAGAGAGAAAACAAGGAGAGAAAGATAAAACAAAAATGCCGATGACCCCCCCCCTTAAGATCAAATTTTCTTTTCAATTCCTTAAAGAGCAAAACTCGCAAGTGGAAGAAAATTGCCGGGAAAGGAACCCGTGTGATACCGTCTTTTACACCAGTTAATTGCTCATCACGACTTTCATCTCTTACCACCTCCATTAATTTATCTTATGTTCCTTTTATTTTGTGATTATGGTCAGGTATATATAATTTTTTTCTTTTTTTTCTTTTTTTTTTCTTTCTTTTTTTTAACTCCCCTGTCTGCGCTTCGTTAAGGGAGCTCACCTCGCCTTTTTTCTTTCTCTCTTGCTCTCCCTTTCTCTTTGGCTTTTATCCATTCGTCCCCATTCAGCCTACTGTTTTAAGACGTTTACCCCCATCCAGGTGTCAATATTTTCCTGGCGAGCTGTAGCGAGCCAGCATATATACTGTATATTTTTGTTTTGAGAGCAAGCTAAATTTGTACATTTTTCGATAGAAAAATGTCTCCGGCGAAGTCGGATTTCTCCGTACCAATCCTGGCTCGCTATCGCTCGCCAGGAAGAAACCGACACCTGGATGAGGATAAACGTCTTAAAACAGTTGGCTGAATGGGGCCGAATGGATACAAGCCAGGGAAAGAGAGAAAGGGAGAGAAAGATAAAACAAGCCGATGACCCCCCTTAAGATCAAATTTTCTTTTCAATTAGTTTTATTACCGTCTGGTGCGGTATCAGGGTTTCCCATAATTGTTCTGGGGTTTCTCATAATTGTTCTGGGGTTTCTCACAATTGTTCTGGGGTTTTTCATAATTGTTCTGGGGTTTCTCATAATTGTTCTGGGGTTTCTCATAATTGTTCTGGGGTTTCTCATAATTGTTCTGGGGTTTCTCATAATAATTGTTCTGGGGTTTCTCATAATTTTTCTGGGGTTTCTCATAATTGTTCTGGGGTTTCTCATAATTGTTCTGGAGTTTCTCATAATTGTTCTGGGGTTTCTCATAATTGTTCTGGAGTTTCTCATAGTTGTTCTGGGGTTTCTCATAATTGTTCTGGGGTTTCTCATAATTGTTCTGGGGTTTCTCATAATTGTTCTGGGGTTTCTCATAATTGTTCTGGGGTTTCTCATAATTGTTCTGGGGTTTCTCATAATTGTATACTACAGTCTAATTTATTAATGTATTAATTAAGGGGAGATCTCCACTTGAGGGATTTTTTTCTTGACCCCTTTCTCCCTCATGTTTAGCCCCATTGCTTTTGATATTATAAAACGTTTGCCCATTAGTTTAGCGATTTTAAGAACTTTCACCCCATATTAAGACCTTTCGTGCAATTCAGGTGTCGATTTTATCCTGGCGAACGATAGCGAGCCTGTAATTTAAGAGGAATCCGGCTTTCAGCCGGGACATTTTTCTACCGAAAAATGTACAAATTTATCTTGAAAGGGGGTCTAGGGGGTGTAATTTTAAGATTGATGGAATTCTAGGGAACGAACTAAAAACCTCCCCTTAATGAAAGCTTGTGATCCTACCGGGATTCGAACCTGGGTTACCACATATAGATTTTAAACACGCTAACCATTACACCATGAAGACCCCTAGAGTTAACAGGGAGGGTTGTTATGACGCATTTGTACAGTTAATTCTGGCTAGTATTAGACGATTTTAGACAACTTAGGAAGGATATGTGGCCATCAAACATCAACTTAGGAAGGATATGTGGCCATCAAACATCAACTTAGGAAGGATATGTGGCCATCAAAACATCAAACATCAACTTAGGAAGGATATGTGGCCATCAAACATCAACTTAGGAAGGATATGTGGCCATCAACACATCAAACATCAACTTAGGAAGGATATGTGTCCATCAAACATCAACTTAGGAAGGATATGTGGCCATCAAACATCAACTTAGGAAGGATATGTGGCCATCAAAACATCAAACATCAACTTAGGAAGGATATGTGGCCATCAAACATCAACTTAGGAAGGGGATATGTGGCCATCAAACATCAACTTAGGAAGGATATGTGGCCATCAAAACATCAAACATCAACTTAGGAAGGATATGTGGCCATCAAAACATCAAACATCAACTTAGGAAGGATATGTGGCCATCAAATATCAACTTAGGAAGGATATGTGGCCATCAAAACATCAAACATCAACTTAGGAGGGATATGTGGCCATCAAAACATCAAACATCAACTTAGGAAGGATATGTGGCCATCAAAACATCAAACATCAACTTAGGAAGGATATGTGGCCATCAAAACATCAAACATCAACTTAGGAAGGATATATGGCCATCAAAACATCAAACATCAACTTAGGAAGGATATGTGGCCATCAAAACATCAAACATCAACTTAGGAAGGATATGTGGCCATCAAAACATCAAACATAAACTTAGGAAGGATATGTGGCCATCAAAACCTCAAACATCAACTTAGGAAGGATATGTGGCCATCACAACATCAAACATCAACTTAGGAAGGATATGTGGCCATCACAACATCAAACATCAACTTAGGAAGGATATGTGGCCATCAAAACATCAAACATCAACTTAGGAAGGATATGTGGCCATCAAAACATCAAACATCAACTTAGGAAGGATATGTGGCCATCAAAACATCAAACATCAACTTAGGAAGGATATGTGGCCATCAAAACATCAAACATCAACTTAGGAAGGATATGTGGCCATCAAAACATCAAACATCAACTTAGGAAGGATATGTGGCCATCAAAACATCAAACATCAACTTAGGAAGGATATGTGGCCATCAAAACATCAAACATCAACTTAGGAAGGATATGTGGCCATCAAAACATCAAACATCAACTTAGGAAGGATATGTGGCCATCAAAACATCAAACATCAACTTAGGAAGGATATGTGGCCATCAAAACATCAAACATCAACTTAGGAAGGATATGTGGCCATCAAAACATCAAACATCAACTTAGGAAGGATATGTGGCCATCAAAACATCAAACATCAACTTAGGAAGGATATGTGGCCATCAAAACATCAAACATCAACTTAGGAAGGATATGTGGCCATCAAAACATCAAACATCAACTTAGGAAGGATATGTGGCCATCACAACATCAACTTAGGAAGGATATGTGGCCATCAAAACATCAAACATCAACTTAGGAAGGATATGTGGCCATCAAAACATCAAACATCAACTTAGGAAGGCTATGTGGCCATCAAAACATCAAACATCAACTTAGGAAGGATATGTGGCCATCAAAACATCAAACATCAACTTAGGAAGGATATGTGGCCATCACAACATCAAACATCAACTTAGGAAGGATATGTGGCCATCAAAACATCAAACATCAACTTAGGAAGGATATGTGGCCATCAAAACATCAAACATCATCTCATGGGGGGCAGGAAAACGTCGTCTGCTGCTCTTGCTAACACACCAAATTGTAATCAGTTTCAATCCAGTGAGTCGAAATATATAGATTGAAGTCATCAAAATATCACTCATTTCTATATTCATTAACCCTCTCCGACATATTACTCTCAAATTGTATTCAGTGCATTGTCCAATATACAAAGTAGGCTAGATATGATGAGAGACATAGGGCAAGAATTCGAAACTTGGATGGGGGTAAACGTCTTTAAACAGTAGGCTGAATGGGGCCGATTGGATACAAACCAAAGAGAGAGGGACAGAAAGAGAAGAAAAAAAGAAGCGAGGTGGGCCCGCTTAAAAGTTCAAAGATTCGAGTAACTGTAACCTTAGATATGAATTTTGTGTCCACTTAATTTTCCTTCCCCCACTCTTTACTAATGACAAAAAGGAGATGGACAAGTTAAACAAAAATATCCTATCAAAAAAACAGCCCACCCTTTATAAACTAGTTTTTACCTACCCCCTGCCCCCTCCCCCCCCCCCCTCCCCACCCCTCCCCCCTTCCTGTCCACAGCTCCCCCCAATAATAATAAGTTAGAAATAGCATATACACAAAAAGCATCCAACCCTTTATCTAATAGTTCCCCCCCTCCCTCCCCCTGTTCCCCTCCCCCCCCCCCACCCCTCCCCCTCCCCCTCCCCCCCGCTCCCCCAATAATAATAAGTTAGAAATTGCATATAAAAAAAACTCACAATCCAACCCTTTATTTAATAGTTTTTTCCTCCCCTCCCCTGCCCTACCCCTGTCCCCCTGTTCCCCCCCTCCCCCCTGTCCCCCTCCCCCCCTCCCCCCCCCTCCCCTCCTCCCTGTTCCCCCCCACCCCCCCGCCTCACCTATGCTGTGTATCGAAGAGTGGGATGATGGTCATTAGGCAGGTTAAGGGGGCCCCACCTCGCTTGTTTTCTCTTTCTCTCCCTCTCTCTTTGGCTTGTATCCATTCGGCCCCATTCAGCCTACTGTTTTAAGACGTTTATCCCCATCCAGGTGTCGATATCTTCCTGGCGAGCGACAGCGAGCCATCATTATATGGAGAAATCCGGCTTCGCCGGAGACATTTTTCTATCGAAAAATGTACAAATTTAGCCTGCTGTGTCAAAACATTTTAAATAATATGCTGGCTCGCTACCGCTCGCCAGGAAATAATCGACATCTGGATGAGGATAAGCGTCTTAAAACAGTAAGCTGAATGGGGCCGAATGGGTAAAAGCCAGAAAAAGAGAGAAAAGGAGAGAAAAAAAAGGCGGTGACCCCCCCTTAAGCGTACCAATTATCCCACGTTAATGACTGGTTTAAAGGGTCGGTGAGGCTCCATGGGGCGGCGATGATCACGATTATATAACCCTTTCGTCGATCCACTACTCTTTTATTGTCTATCCTCGCTGCCGATAGACGATTTTTAGGCTGCGTGGAAAGAACGGCTCGATTTTAAACTGTTTTACTGTCTATATATATATCCTCTCTACCGACAGACGATTTTTAGGCTGCGTGGAAAGAACATCTCCATATTTAACTTCTTTTATCCTCTCTACCCATAGACGATTTTTAGGCTGCGTGGAAAGAACGTCTCCATATTTAATTTCTTTTATCCTCTCTACCCATAGACGATTTTTAGGCTGCGTGGAAATAACGTCTCCATATTTAACTTCTTTTATCCTCTCTACCCATAGACGATTTTTAGGCTGCGTGGAAAGAACATCTCCATATTTAACTTCTATCCTCGCTGCCGCTCGACGATTTTTAGGCTGCGTGGATAGAACGTCTCCATATTAAACTTCTTGCATTGTCTATCCTCCCTACCGACAGACGATTTTTAGGCTGCGTGAAAAGAACGTCTCCATGTCAAACTTCTTTTTATTGGAATAGGAAGGATCTCTGGCTATCATGGTGCTGAAAATATGATCAAAGAACCTTATTAATGCCTATGGATTATTATAGCTATCACCTGACTAGTTTATTGTATTACTTTGCATGTTTCCTCATAGCTACCACCAAGCGATTTTAGTGAGAGGGTGAGAGAGTGTAATGACTCATGCAGGCGCGTTATGGTCGACGTAGCTTCATGAGGCACTCGTCTCTTCTACAGTGAATTTAACCCTCTCCGACATGTGACGTGATTTTGAGCCTATTAGGGATACTTTAAAACCTTTGTTACCATCAGGGGTATTTAGAAACCTTTAGTTTAGTTACTTCGACCTCTGCAGTTGTCTTTGAGTTAGCTGTGGGCAGAAAACTAATTTTGGAGAGGTAATTATAAGAGTGAGAGAACTCTATTTAGTATTGCTAATCTGGCAACCTCTGCGTCATATGGTCGTGAGAGGGTTAATAGGTTTCCTCCTATAGTCTATTCGCTGTAAGTAGGCGAGAAATCATGTCTTCTATCCTCTGTAACTCAAAAAGGGATAGAGCAAATTGGCTGTAAATTTCCACAACTATTCCTTGACTAACCCTTCCCAAATGGTAGAAATATTAGCTCGATTACTATAGTCGTTTTTGAGTTACAGAGGTTAGAGGTCATGATTTCTCGCCTACTTACAGCGAATAGACTATAGCGACCACCAGGCGATTTTAGTGAGTCTCACGTCGTTCCTTCTAAAATTACAGGCTCACTTTCGCTCGCCAGGAAAAAATCGACGCCTAAAAGGCTCGAAAGGTCTTAGTATTGACAAATAAATGAGGCGAAAGGTCTCAAAATCGCCAAACTAATGGAACGAACGTCTTAAGGGGATACAGACCGTTTTTCTGGACCCCTTTCTCCCTAATGTTTAGCCCCACTAGTTTTGAGATTTTAAGACGTTGGTTCCATTAGTTTGGGGATTTTATAACCTTTCACCCCATTTTTATGCCAATATTAGGCCCCTTCGTGCCATTTAGGAGTCGATTTTGTCCTAGCGAGCGATAGCGAGTCTGTAGTTTTAAGAGGAATCGGCCTTTGGCCGAGAAATTTTTCTACCGAAAAATTTATAAATCTATCTTGAAGGGGGGTCTAGGGGGTGTTTTTCTAAGCTTGATGGAGGTCTAGGGAGGAAACTAAATAATATATGAATAAATGAATTAATAGACCAAACAAACAGCCACTGTCCCCTTAAAATGACTGCAGGCGTGTTATGGTCGACTTAGGTTCATGGGGGCGTCCGTCTCTTGTACCGCGAATTTAATACGTCTGGGCGGAGCTTGGCGGAGGTTCAGTGTCGCAAGTCTTCGTCAGGCTGCGTTGATGACGGTGATTACGGCGTCTAGCGTGGGTAATGACGGTGTTGCTATACGAGACTCCCGGATGTAATTGTTACGACTAAAAGCTTTATGAACGGTTGGGGTGAAAAGTGTATAGCTCGCTGAGGCTGGCCGAGAACCGCTTGGGTTTTAATTGTTATTAATAAAAGTTTCCTAAACACCTGGCAATAAATATGTAGTTACTCTTCTGTATCGATGTGAGCTTTAATTGCATGGATTACTCGATTCAATTAAGGTGACTAGCTTAATATATATACCCGGTATATATATATATATATATATATATATATATATATATATATATATATATATATGCAAGACAGTCACAGCAACACGTGAACTTATAATAATATGCTGAATATCCACAGGGAAGGAAGGAAAATAAACACAGAGTCCCAAGCACTCGTGTATTACATCTTCAGGGGACAGAGGACAGGCAGATAATGAAGGCACTTGGGACTCTGTGTTTATTTTCCTTCCTTCCCTGTGGATATTCAGTATATATATATATATATATATATATAGGGTGCGGTGGGAGGGGGAGGATACGAACCCTATTGATTCACGACTAGACTATAGTCTATTCGCTGTAAGTAGGCGAGAAATCATGACTTCTAACCTCTGTAACTCAAAACACGACTAGAGTAATCGACCTAATATTTCTACCATTTGGGAAGAGTCAGTCAGGGAATAGATGTGATAATGTACAGCCAATTTGCTCTAGCCCTTTTTGAGTTACAGAGGATAAAGGTCATGATTTCTAGCCTACTTCCAGCGACTAGACTATATCTTGTAAACAAACAGACATAAGGACTTACGGACAGGAGTGATTACAATACCCATCACTCTCCGGTGGGGAACGTGATTTGATCGTCTCTGCTGGTGTCAGATTTTTCATTATACACGCAATTGTTTATATTTTTCATTATACACGCAATTGTTTATATTTTTCATTATACACGCAATTATTTATATTTTTCATTATACACGCAATTGTTTATATTTTTCATTATACACGCAATTATTTATATTTCACAATTTTAAAGTCTGCTAAGGGGAGGTCTCCACTTGAGGGATTTTTTTCTTGACCCCTTTCTCC
The DNA here is from genome assembly GCA_032716605.1 of Paralithodes platypus. Lineage (NCBI taxonomy): Eukaryota > Metazoa > Arthropoda > Malacostraca > Decapoda > Lithodidae > Paralithodes > Paralithodes platypus. The sequence goes on from CM064513.1 coordinate 89,774,136, forward strand.
CTCATGGTTAGCCCCATTGTTTTTGAGATTTTAACACGTTTGCCCCCATAAGTTTGGTGATTTTAAGAATTTCCGCCCCATTCTGTCAATTTTAAGACCTTTCGTGCAATTTAGGTGTCGATTTTATCCTGGCGAGCGATAGCGAGCCTGTAATTTAAGAGTAACCGGCCTTCGGCCGGGAAATTTTTCTACCGAAAAATGTACAAATTTATCTTGAAAGGGTTTCAAGGGGGTGACATTTTAAGAATGCTGGAGGAATAGGAAACAAACTAGAAACCTCCCCTTAACCCGTTCAGTACCAGGGACATCCTGTCCATCATATCCCGCTAACTATTAGACTATTGTATTTAGCTTGGGAAGGACCTCTAGCAATAATAAGGCTTCCAACTATCTCAACCCACCCCTCTTAACTACCCCAGATCCTTCCTAAGCTGCATAATATATCGTCTAAGTGTATAGCTAGCATACACTATAACACTCGTCGCTGGTACTTAAGGGGAGATTTCCACTTGAGGGAGTTTTTTCTTGACGCCTTTCTCCCTCATGTTTAGCCCCATTGCTTTTCTAAATTTAAAACGTTCACCCCATTATTTTGATGATTTTAAGAACTTTCAACCCATTTCTGTCAATTTTAAGACCTTTCGTGCAATTTAGGTGTCGATTTTATCCTGGCGAGCGATAGCGAGCCTGCAATTTAAGAGGAACCGGCTTTCAGCCGGGACATTTTTCTACCGAAAAATGTACAAATTTATCTTGAAAGGGGCTCAAGTGGGGTGTAATCTTAAGCTTGAGACCAAACTAAAAACCTCTCCTTAAAGTCATAGTCTTCCTTACTTTCCTTAGCTCCAGGACGTCTTTTTACCTTTCCTTCTGGCTATGTATAGACGATTTTATGCAGTTTCCGAAGGACCTGTGTGTTACTGAGAGGGTTTATTGAGATCGCATTTACCCATTTGAGCCCTGGAGGTAGATTACACACTAGAGAAAATCGTCTAACGGTAACCAGCATATGGTGAAAGTGACGTCATGGGTGGTGAAGGGGTTAACTTAATCATCCATGGCGATTATCTCCCCCCCCCCCACCCCCACCCGCACCCCCACATACATTCTAGATCAGCTTATGGGGGGAGGGGGGGGGGTGACCTGCTTTTTGTTATTTCTGTCCTTTTCTCTCTTTCTCTGGCTTGTATCCATTCGGCCCCATTCAGCCAACTATTTTAAGACTTTTATCCCCGTCTAGGTGTCGATTTCTTCCTGGCGAGCGATAGCGAGCCAGCATTATATGAAGAAATCCGGCTTCGCCGGAGACATTTTTCTATCGAAAAATGTACAAATTTAGCCTGCTGTCAAACAAAAATAAAAAATATGCTGGCTCGCTGCCGCTCACCAGTAAACAATTGACACCTGGATGGGGGTAAACGTCTTAAAACAGTAGGCTGAATGGGGCCAAATGGATACAAGCCAGAGAAAGATAGAAAAGGACAGAACAAAAACAGGTCACCCCCCTTCAAATGTTGACTGTTTATATTGTACCTGACATGTGTTATGGATGTATGTATGTATATGTATGTATGTATATGTATGTATGTATATGTATGTATATATATGTATGTATGTATGTATGTATCGATTTAATCATGACTACCAACACACGGAGAGGATCAGGTTTCAGGGTGGGGGTTGGAGGGGAGGGGGGGGGGGGGGGGTTGACCTCTGGGGCGTGACCTAGCGTGAAGGGAGGTGATGGAAGGTTCTAAGAGGGGAGGGGGGGACGCTTTGACCCCCCCCCCCCCCCCCCACCCCGTATCCTGACCACCTACAGGGTCAAATTAGCGGGGGCGTGGTGAAGGAGAGGGGTATGGGGGGGGCTAGGGGGGGTGGGGCCTTAGGTCATGGGAAGCTGGAGTCTTGTCACGCGGAACCTATCGCTCTTAGTTTCTCTCTCTCTCTCTCTCTCTCTCTCTCTCTCTCTCTCTCTCTCTCTCTCTCTCTCTCTCTCTCTCTCTCTCTCTCTCTCTCTCTCTCTCCTAAACACCTAAAAATTGACACCTGGATGGGGATAAACGTCTTAAAACAGTAGGCTGAATGGGGCCAAATGGATACAAGGCAGAGAAAGATAGAAAAGGTCAGAGTAAAAACAGGTCACCCCCCCTCCTTAAAGATTCCCACACTTGGATCCTTCTTGTCTTGGACCTATTTCACTCTTGGTTTCTACTGCTTATAGGATTTTTTGACTGGGATTTTAACCTATGTTATTCAGAAGGTTAAGGGGAGATGTCCACTTGAGGGATTTTTTTTCTTGACTCCTTTCTCCCTCATGTTTAGCCCCATTGTTTTTCTAATTTTAAGACGTTTGCCCCATTATTTTGACTATTTTAAGAACTCTCAACCCATTTCTGTCAATTTTAAGACCTTTCGTGCCGTTTAGGTGTCGATTTTATCCTGGCGAGCGATAGCGAGCCTGTAATTTAAGAGGAACCGGCTTTCAGCCGGGACATTTTTCTACCGAAAAACGTACAAATTTATCTTGAAAGGGGCTCAAGGGGGTGTAATCTTAAGCTTGAAGGATATCTAGGGACCAAACTAAAAACCTCCCCTTAATGGAAATTTTTGTTTACCCTTTGTTGAGTCGAAAAGGTAGATTATTATAAGCTAACGAAAAAAATCGTATGATGGAACTCCAGTCATGATGAAAATGACGCCATTGTGCGGAAGAGGTTAACGAACGCAACTGTACAATGCCTTAAGGGGAGATTTCCACTGGAGGGATTTTTTTTCTTTGCACCTTTCTCCCTCATGTTTAACCCCATTGCTTTTGAAATTTTAAGACGTTCGCCCCATTAGTTTGGCAATTTTAAGAAGGTTCACCTCATTTATGTCACTTTTAAGACCTTTCGTCCCATTTAGGTGTCAATTTTTTCCTGGCGAGCGATAGCGAGCCTGTAATTTAAGAGGAACCGGCCTTAGGCCGGTACATTTTTCTACCGAAAAATGTACAAATTTATCTTGAAAGGGGGTCAAGGGGGTGTAATTTCAAGCTTGATGGAAGTCTAGGAAACACACTAAAAACCTCCCCTTAAGAAACTATGTATGGAAACTTAATTGCCATTATTAAATTAAAGTTTTAGTGTGTGTTTTATCAGGTACTGTACTTCCCATTTCCCAACTTATTCTTCTGCTATCCCAAACTCTCTCTCTCTCCTCCTCTACTTTACTATAGCCATCTGACCTGCCCTGACCTGACCTGTGTGATGGTCTGTTCGAGGATATTTATAGGATACACAGTGAGAGTGAATGTGTAAATGTATGGGTGTGCAAAAGAGTATATAATATATGTGTGTGACAGAAAGTTAAGGGGAGGTATTTAGTTTGTTCCCTACGTTTTCATCAAGCTTAAAATTACACCCCCTAGACCCCCTTTCAAGATAAATTTGTACATTTTTCGGTAGAAAAATGTCCCGGCCAGAGGCCGGTTGCTCTTAAATTACAGGCTCGCTATCGCTCGCCAGGAAAAAATCGACACCTTAATGACACGAAAGGTCTTAAAATTGACAGAAATGGGGTAAACTGTCTTAAAATGTCAAAACTACTAGGGCGAACGTCTTAAAATCTCAAAAGCAATGGGGCTAAATATGAGGGAGAAAGAGGTTCAGAAAAAAATCCTCCAGATGGAAATCTCCCCTTAATGTGAGAGAGAGAGAGAGAGAGAGAGTGAGTGAGTGAGAACGCGCAAACAATCATAACACAATTATTCTGAAAACCGAAATAATCGAAGTTCGCAAACAACCGGAACGCACAAACAATCCGAACAAACAACCAATCAGATAATCGGAACAGACAAACGCAAACAACCAGCACACACAATCAATCAGAACACATAAACAACCAGAACACACAATCAGAACACACACAATCAGAACACACAATCAGAACACATAAACAACCAGCACACACAATCAATCAGAACACATAAACAACCAGCACACACAATCAGAAAACACACTCAATCAGCACACACAATCAGAACACACAATCAGAACACACAATCAATCAGAACACACAATCAGCACACACACTCAATCAGAACACATAAATAATCAGCACACACAATCAGAACACATAAACAACCAGCACACACAATCAGAACACACACTCAATCAGAACACATAAACAACCAGCACACACAATCAGAACACACAATCAATCAGAACACATAAACAACCAGCACACACACTCAGAACACACACAATCAGAACACATAAACGACCAGCACACACAATCAGACCACATAAACAACCAGCAAACACAATCAGAACACATAAACAACCAGCACACACAATCAGAACACACAAACAACCAGCACACACAATCAGAACACACACTCAATCAGAACACATAAACAACCAGCACACACAATCAGAACACACAATCAATCAGAACACAAACGACCAGCACACACAATCAGAACACACAATCAGAACACACACAATCAGAACACATAAACAACCAGCACACACAATCAGAACACTTACACAACCAGCACACACAATCAGAACACACACTCAATCATAACACATAAACAACCAGCACACACAATCAGAACACACAATCAATCAGAACACACAAACAACCAGCACACACAATCAGAACACACAATCAGAACACACACACAATCAGAACACATAAACGACCAGCACACACAAGCAGAACACTTACACAACCAGCACACACAATCAGAACTCACACTCAATCATAACACATAAACAACCAGCACACACAATCAGAACACACAATCAATCAGAACACACAACCAATCAAAAACCCGATACACACAAACAATCGTAGCGCCCAACCAAAACCACCAGCACCTTTCGAACGCCCGTAAAAAAAAAAAAAAAGCGCGCGAATTGATCAGTCGCCCGCGCCCGCAAAACGACGACGGGCGAGAATTGATTGAAAGTTACGATTGGCACGATTGGCGAGGACAAATGACGCAGTACGGTGATTGGGCAGTGCTTGCGTTGACGGGAGACAGGGACAAAGCGATTGGGGGCCTGGCAATTTATGGCCGATATAAAATGCACTTCATGATTGTGGCGTGTTAGGTAAATGAGGCTCATCCGTCAGAGAGAGAGAGAGAGAGAGAGAGAGAGAGAGAGAGAGAGAGAGAGAGAGAGAGAGAGAGGTAGGTGGAGGTGTATGTGTGAGAAAAATTTGTATATAAAAGAGACTATTTTTGTATGTGATAGAGTATATAATTATATGTGTGTGAGAGATAGACAGATAGAGAGAGAGAGAGAGAGAGTGTGTGTGTGTGTGAAAGAGAACGAAAGCGAACTTGTGTATAATCAGTATGATCATGATACAAAAATTATCATGCTCATTCAGATTATTTCTCTCTCTCTCTCTCTCTCTCTCTCTCTCTCTCTCTCTCTCTCTCTCTCTCTCTCTCTCTCTCTCTCATACACACCTGCTAGAGTACCTCCTCCTCGCCCTCCCCCCTCCACACACACACACACACACATACCGAGTCACCCCATCCATCACCCCCACCATTACCAGGCTGTCTAGGTCACACTTGGGTCACACGGGGTCACACTTTGGGTCATACTGGGTCACACTTGGGTCATACTGGGTCACACTTGAGTCACACGGGGTCACACTTGGGTCATACTGGGTCACACTTGGGTCTTACTGGGTCACACTTGGGTCATACTGGGTCACACTTGGGTCTTACTGGGTCACACTGGGGTCACACTGGGTCACACTTTGGGTCATACTGGGTCTTACTGGGTCACACTTGGGTCATACTAGGTCACGAGGTCACACTGGGTCACATTTGGGTCTTACTGGGTCACACTTGGGTCATAAGGGGTCACACTTGGGTCATATGGGGTTATTTCTGATTAAAATGGGTCATGCTGGGTAACACTTGGGTCATACGGGGTCATATGGGGTTAGTCTTGCTTAACGTGGGTCACACTAGGTCATTCTGTGTCACAATGGATCACACTGGGTCACAATGGATTACACTCTAGATCACACTGAGTCATTCTGGGTCACACTAGGTCATCCTGGGTCACAATGAATCACACTAGGTCATCCTGGGTCACAATGGATCACACTGGGTCACACTAGGTCATTCTGGGTCACACCTACAATAGCTGACTCGCACTTAGGTCACCCGTACCACACCTGTATCTAACTGACCCTCTCATGTATCAAGTACTGTAATATATCTACACACACACACACACACACACACACACACACATACACACACACACATATAAATATATATTATCAAACCTTTAGCAGAGAAAACTTCAGTATTAAGGGAAGGTATTTAGTTTGTTCCCTAGACTTCCATCAAGCTTAAAATTACACTCCCCCAAGTAGAGATCTCCCCTTAATTAAGCTGTTATGGCCCGATGGATATGAATAGTTGATATATATTTGCGTTCGTGTATACTGTTCCATATACAGTATAGCTCTGGTTTCAATCCATATACAGTATAGCTCTGGTTTCAATCCATATACAGTATAGCTCTGGTTTCAATCCATATACAGTATAGCTCTGGTTTCAATCCATATACAGTATAGCTCTGGTTTCAATCCATATACAGTATAGCTCTGGTTTCAATCCATATACAGTATAGCTCTGGTTTCAATCCATATACAGTATAGCTCTGGTTTCAATCCATATACAGTATAGCTCTGGTTTCAATCCATATACAGTATAGCTCTGGTTTCAATCCATATACAGTATAGCTCTGGTTTCAATCCATATACAGTATAGCTCTGGTTTCAATCCATATACAGTATAGCTCTGGTTTCAATCCATATACAGTATAGCTCTGGTTTCAATCCATATACAGTATAGCTCTGGTTTCAATCCATATACAGTATAGCTCTGGTTTCAATCCATATACAGTATAGCTCTGGTTTCAATCCATATACAGTATAGCTCTGGTTTCAATCCATATACAGTATAGCTCTGGTTTCAATCCATATACAGTATAGCTCTGGTTTCAATCCATATACAGTATAGCTCTGGTTTCAATCACCCTGTCTTTTGAGCACATTCAGTTTTCCTGTTTCCGCTCAGTCATTTGATTGTATGGGTATTGTATTGTTGCCCGTGTCATTTTAATTTTAACATTGATTTAGTCATCTCTTGCAACTACACTTTTTTATTTGTTGCTGTTAGTCATATCGCTTTCAATAGCTTTACTGGATCCTTTACTTGTGCAATATATAATTTGTTTATTTTTTTTTCCGGCGGTGTTGGGGAGTTTGTTTTCATTGTGATGTTTGTCGTTCCTTAAATGAATGGATGTATTCGATGGTTGTTGATATCATTAATGTGGTACACGTCTCAAGTTAATTACATGTGATGAATATTTATTAAGCCCCAGCACCATACGTCCCGAATAAATAATTAATTATATTTTCTATAAAGATATAAGTTGAGTTACTAGCTACTACCAGACTTCACAAATAAGATAAGTATGAAGGAGTACAAAGGAAAACAAGACACAACAGATATATTGATCCTTTCGAGGCTCCTCGTAGCTAAACTACCTAACCTTTGTAAGAAAAAGATAACGGTAGCTCAATCAAAAGTGTTGCTAATCGTTTGTAATCGAAACATGAAATGGATCTATAAACAAAAAATGTAATAATACTGTAACTGTAATTTTTGTTTGATAGATATTGAAGACTGTCCATAGTAACATACTAGAGATGTTTCTTATTGTAAATATGTATATATATAATGTATGTATTTTAATATTTTTTTAATGTTTTATGTGAAGAACCATTGTAAAATGGAAAAATAAATATTCTGATTCTGTTCTGCTTTGTAAGCGCAGTTAATCGTGGTTTAAGGGGAGGTTTTTAGTGTGTTTCCTAGACTTCCATCAAGCTTGAAATTACACCTCCATTACCCCCTTTCAAGATAAATTTGTACATTTTTCGGTAGAAAAATGTCCCGGCCAAAGGCCGGTTCCTCTTAAATTACAGGCTCGCTATCGCTCGCCTGGAAAAAATCGACACCTAAATGGCACGAAAGGTCTTAATATGGGGTGAAAGTTCTTAAAATCGCTAAACTAATGGGGCAAACATTTTATAATATCAAAAGCAATGGGGATAAACATGAGGGAGAAAGGGGTCAAGAAAAAAATCCCTTAAGTGGAGATCTTCCCTTAAGCCGCTGTCACACGAGCGTTTTTTCCGTCAATTTTCCATGAGCAATTTTTTTCGCGTATTATTTCTGGACTTTTTCGCACTCGTATCGGCAACTAGACTGAAGGTAGATTATGTTAGGCGGCTGAATTCTGATCAAGTGTAATTTGTTAAGCTTCCAGACCATAATTGCCCGTAAAAATTGCTCGAAAATGCGCTCGTGTGACACCGGCTTAACTAACTTTTCCTCAAATACATGACGGATTACTTATAGTTGTGTTATGTTTCAATTGTCTCCTACTAACATCTCCTAACCTTGCCATGGACTATTAGTCCTTGGGCAGTATTACCCTTTCCAATTGTCCCTTACCCACTCTGAACCACTGTTGAACACTCTGAATAGCAGTGATTTAAAGGACTATCAACCTGGAGGAGTTGCTAGATCTGTTGTTGCTTGATTTCCTCTGTACTCCTTTGTATTCCTTTGTACTCCTTCCCTCCTTCCCTCCTTCTATCCTTCCTTCCTTCTCTCCTCCCTTCCTTCCCTACTTCTCTCCTCCCTCCCTTCTCTCTTTCTCCTTCCTTCTCTCTCTCTCCTTCATTTCCTCCTTCTCTCTCTCCTTCCTTCTCTCTTTCTCCTTCCTTTCTTCCTACCTTCCCTCTCCTCCCTTCCTTCCCTACTTCTCTCCTCCCTTCCTGTTATCTCTCCTTCCTTCTCTCTTTCCTTCTCTCTCCTTCCTTTCCTCCTTCTCTCGTTCCTTCTTTCTCTTCTTCCTTCTCTCCTCCCTTCCCCCCCCCCTCTCTCTCTCTCTCTCTCTCTCTCTCTCTCTCTCTCTCTCTCTCTCCTTCTTTCCTTCCCTCTCTCCTTCCTGTCCTGCTTCTCCCCTTCTTTCCCTCGTTACCCAGCTCCCCTTCTCCTGTTCGCCCCCCCCCCCCCCCCATCCCTCGCTCTATGAATCTCTCATTGCCACTCCCCTCTCCCACCCCCTTCATTATCCGCCACGCCCCCTCCCTCTCTCTCTCTTTCTCTATATATATATACATCATCATCATCAATCTGACGCCCCCAAAAGGGATAGCCATGGCAGAGACTGCATCCAGGCTCCAAGACATGCCTCCACTGACCCACTCCACAGTGCAATTTCCACTATGTTGATTAACCTATATGGTCCTTAACACTGAAGGAGCAGACCCAGAGCAGTCCCTCACCCGGATGGCAGTTCCACCACTGTTTTGCTATTTGATTTACCCCATTGGGGCCCTGACTGGAAGCATACCAACCACAGGAATTTTCTGAAGATAGGAACCAGTGGTCCACTGCTCCAGAAGCTGATTGCACCACCAAAGTGGCGGGCGGTGGGGTCACCGCATCCCTACGCCAGAGAAAAGCCGACTTGTGCCAGTGGGCTGTGAGAGTAAAACACACTAGGGAACCATGGGGCACTCCATTATGGCCCCACTGCCTTCACCACTCAGGAAAAAAAGTTAGAACTAAGAATGATGAAAAAGGTAAAGTCAGAACTGGCTATGGGAAGTAGAGGACACCAACCCTCACTTTGACAGATCCAGTCCACCACCTATATATATACTGTATATATATACACCTATGTATATTTACACATATATACATATATATATAATTTGTGCATATTTATGCTTGTCAACTTAGAATGAACCGGAAAGGCTGTGAAATACTAACAATTCCTTGTAACTGTATCCAGTTGTGTCTCCCCCTCCCCTCTCCCTCCTCCCCTCACAGCTTACACGTGTAGTGGGGTGTCAGTGTTTCCCCTTAGACATCTCCCCTTGGACCACTCAGAGACTCTCTCTCTCTCTCTCTCTCTCTCTCTCTCTCTCTCTCTCTCTCTCTCTCTCTCTCTCTCTCTCTCTCTCTCTCTCTCTCTCTCTCTCTCTCCTCTCTCTCTCTTCTCTCTCTCTCTCTCTCTCTCTCTCTCTCTCTCTCTCTCTCTCTCTCTCTCTCTCTCTCTCTCTCTCTCTCTCTCTCTCTCCCCTCTCTCTCTCTCTCTCTCTCTCTCTCTCTCTCTCTCTCTCTCTCTCTCTCTCTCTCTCTCTCTCTCTCTCTCTCTCTCCTATGTTCTATTTTACACACTACACTTTTTTTCCCTTGCCATATATTTGCATAATATGTATAATAGTATGTATAGTCTATGTAATATAATTAGGCCAGAACTATTGACCTCTATCTTCTCTAACTCGAAAAGGGCTAGACCAAATGAGCTGTAGATATCCACACCTATTCCTGGCAGACTCGTCCCTAATGGTAGAAATATTACCTCGATTACTCCAGTCATTCATGAGTTAGTGGTCAAGATGTTTAGCCTACTTATAATGTATTGACTATAGTGTGTAGTGTACATATTAAAACTACATGTCGCCCATAAACACATTCACAGGCCTACTTCTGACCGATTCTACATAGGCAATACATATGCTACAGTACTCTAGGTAGCGCCAACGAACTTGACAGCACATCTCGATCCCTGACCTCTTTGTTTAAACTCAAAAGGGACTAGAGCAAACTGGCTGTAAATATCCACACCTTTTACCTGGTGCACTCTTTCCAAATGACAGAAACGTCAGCCCGATTGCTCTCATTCATTTTGAGTTATGAGAAGTTAAGGGGAGATATCCACTTGAGGGATTTGTTTCTGGACTCCTTTCTCCCTCATGTTTAGCCCCATTGTTTTTCTAATTTTAAGACGTTTGCCCCATTATTTTGACGATTTTAAGAACTTTCAACCCATTTCTGTCAATTTTAAGACCTTTCGTACCATTTAGGTGTCGATTTTATCCTGGCGAGCGATAGCGATCCTGTAATTTAAGAGGAACCGGCTTTCAGCCGGGACATGTTTCTACCGAAAAATGTACAAATTGATCTTGAAAGGGGCTCAAGGGGGTGTAATCTTAAGCTTGAAGGATATCTAGGGACCAAACTAAAAACCTCCCCTTAAGGGATCAAGATTAGTGTTAAGTTCGCTGGCGCTACCTACTGTATACTTGCAACACACACACACACACACACACACACACACACACACACACACACACACACACACACACACACACACACACACACACGCGTGTGCATATCCATGAGGAAACTCTATTCCTTTTTCGATAGTTGCGATGGATTTGCTTGTCGAATAACTTTTTTGTTTTCCTGTTGTTGAATAATTTATTGTATTTCAACGAAGCCTTTTAGCAACCAGATATCTCTCCTAAGCTTCATAAAATCGCCTAAATGTAGTTGAAATCAAATGAAAGAGACGTCACCGGTCCTTGGAGTACCACATGCAGTCATAACTTTCATTGATTTCATTAGTTAGGGTTCTTTGTAAAATTGGTGGGTTGGTGAAAACAAAGATGAATTAATAAGCACGTATATAATATGACATCATTCCTCTAGGATAATACTAGAGTATTGCAGTAGTAAGAATGTGAGGGTACGGTCGCGCTAATAAGTCATGTCCCAGCTGTCTTTACGTTTGGCTCGCTCTATGCTGTGTTAATGTATTTCAGATGTTGAATAGGGTGGGCATGTGTAGGAACATGTTTGTATATTTCACTCGATACGCATATTGCTGATACCAATTATGTATCAAAACATACATGGTGCCGAGACATCACTTATTAGCGCGACTGTACTTTCCACTAAGCAAAGTTTATATACAAGACAAACTTTTACTGGTTCCAGATAATATAATTTCTTGGAGTTTCTTTATATGTTTTATTTTTAGTTCAACTTGAAGGTTTTTGATGTTAGTATGTTTTCCTTAATATAAGTGTAATATGTATAATCATATATGTATAATTATCATATATGTATAATTATCATATATGTATAATTATCATATATGTATAATTATCATATATATATATAATTATCATATATGTATAATTATCATATATGTATAATTATCATATATATATAATTATCATATATGTATAATTATCATATATGTATAATTATCATATATGTATAATTATCATATATATATATAATTATCATATATGTATAATTATCATATATGTATAATTATCATATATGTATAATTATCATATATGTATAATTATCATATATGTATAATTATCATATATGTATAATTATCATATATGTATAGTTATCATATATATGTATAGTTATCATATATGTATAATTATCATATATGTATAATTAGCATATATGTATAATTATCATATATGTATAATTAGCATATATGTATAATTATCATATATGTATAATTATCATATATGTATAATTATCATATATGTATAATTACATATATGTATAATTATCATATATGTATAATTATCATATATGTATAATTATCATATATGTATAATTATCATATATGTATAATTATCATATATGTATAATTATCATATATGTATAATTATCATATATGTATAATTATCATATATGTATAATTAGCATATATGTATAATTATCATACATTAATCGCATGTAACATTAAGGGGATAGTGGCCGTTTTTGGGCTATTAATTAATATATTCATTTAGTTTTTAGTTTCCTCGCTAGACCTCCATCAAGCTTAGAAATACACCCCCTAGACCCCCCTGCAAGATAAATTTGTACATTTTTCGGTAGAAAAATGCTGAGGCCGAAGGCTGGTTCCTCTTAAATTTACAGGCTCGCTTTCGCTCGCCAGGAAAACATCGAGAGCTCAATGGCACGAAAGGTGTTAATATTGACAAACAAAATGGGGTGAAAGGTCTTAACATCGACAAACTAATGGAAGGAACGTCTTAAAATCTCAAAACTAATAGGCTAAACACGAGGGAGAAGGAGGTCCAGAAAAAGCGAGGAGTACCCCCTTAAAAATAATAATAACACATCCATGGTATATAATTATATTAATGCTGCCCCAAATTACAACTTATTTGGAATTCACGTAAATATAGTTATTGATTTTAATTGATATTGATTACATGGTGGTGGGGGAGGAGGGTGGAGGAGGATGTAGGGGGTAGGGTGGGTGTGGGGAGGGGTAAGGGAAGGAAGGAGGGGAGTATGTATGGTGGGGGAAGGGGGGGTGCGGAGGATAGGATGTAGGTAGGGGGGATAAGGGCAAGGAACAAGGGGGGAGGGGGTGGTAGGGAGGGAAGGAGGGAGGGGTTATGGTGGGGGGAGGTGGGGGGGATGGAGGACTGTGGGTAGGGAGTGTAAGTAACAAACAACAACAAAAAAAGGTATGGGAGGGGTATGGTGGGGGAGGTGGTTTAGACAGATGATAAAAGGGGCTATCAATAGGGAGAGTGATGAAAAGTGAACAATTGTATATATTTATTATGCCTCAGTGTGTATGTACTGTATAAATATGTGTGTGTGTGTGTGAGTGTGTGGGCCTTTCTGTGTGAGTGTGTGTGTTTTTGTGTGTGTGTGTATGTGTGTGTATGTATATATGTATGTGTATGTGTGTGTTCGTTGATCAATTGGCAGACAATACCGTAACAATTGAGGAGACAGGGAAGGGTTGAGGTGCAGGTGGCTATATATGACTGACAGGCTGGGAAAGGAAGGGGTTCACATAACGGAGATGGAAGAGGGGACGGTACACTGGACAAGAGGAAAAGGGTGCACGAGACAGGGTACAGGTGCTAAGGGTAGAGGGGACGGTACACTGGACAAGAGGAAAAGGGTGCACGAGATAGGGTACAAGTGTTAAGGGAAGAGGAGACGGTACACTGGACAACAGAAAAGGGTGCACGGGACAGGGTACAGGTGCTAAGGGAAGAGGGGACGGTACACTGGGGAAGAAAAAAGGGTGCACTTGGATAGGGTACAGGTGCTAAGGGTAGAGGGGACGGTACACTGGACAACAGAAAAGGGTGCACGGGACAGGGTACAGGTGCTAAGGGAAGAGGGGACGGTACACTGGACAACAGAAAAGGGTGCACGGGACAGGGTACAGGTGCTAAGGGTAGAGGGGACGGTACACTGGACAAGAAAATAGGGTGCACGAGATAGGGTACAAGTGTTAAGGGTAGAGGGGACGGTACACTGGACAACCGGGGGGGGAGGCGGAGATGGGGGGTGGAGGGAGACCAGGAAAGAAAGGGGGTGCACGGGACAGGGTACAGGTGCTAAGGGAAGAGGGGACGGTACACTGGGGAAGAAAAAAGGGTGCTCTTGGATAGGGTACAGGTGCTAAGAGGAGACGGTACACTGGACAATACAAAAGAGTGCACGGGTTAAGGTACAGGTGTTAAGGGAAGAGGGGACGGTACACTGGACAACAACAAAAGGGTGCACGGGGTAGGATACAGCTGCAGGTACAGTCGCCTGCAGTAATAGGTACTACAACGATAATGTTATCAACAAAATTTGACAAGCTGATACATGATAGATGTGCTGGAAAGTGTGAAAAGGAACAACTTGAGATGGTTCGGCCATATGGAACGTATGGAAAGCGCGATCGAGAATGACAAGAGGGTTGTACGTAGAGCGAGGTGGAGGGACAGAGAGGAGTAGGTTAGACCGAATGAGAGGTGGAAGGATGGATTGGAGGAAGTACATTGAAAGCCGAAGGAGGTGCTGGTTGGGGGGAGGGGCGTCGACTGACTGGGGACAGAGGTGCATGGGGCGGTGTTCGTTCGTGTGCCACCCCTTTCGTGGGATCACGATCACGGCGTCAGGCAATAGATAGATAGATACATTTTGGAAAATTTGCTTCTAACACTTACCCTCGTGAGTGTTTTCCCTCATTCGATGTTCCCGGTTTCAAGTTTGTAAAGAGCAGAGAGAGAGCGAGAGTGAGAGAGAGAGTGATAACGTGAGAGAGAGAGAGAGAGAGAGAGAGTGATAACGTGAGAGAGAGAGGAGGAGAAGACTGTGAATAACGTGGGGGAGAGGGGATGAGAGAGATAACGTGAGAGAGCGAGAGACAGAGTGATACCGTGCGAGAGGGAGGGACGATTTTGGGGGGAGAGGAGGTGTAACGTGACTGAGAGAGAGAGAGTGATAACGTGAGAGAGAGAGAGAGTGATAACGTGAGAGAGAGAGAGTGATAACGTGAGAGAGAGAGAGAGTGATAACGTGAGAGAGAGAGAGTGATAACGTGAGAGAGAGAGAGAGAGTGATAACGTGAGAGAGAGAGAGAGAGAGTGATAACGTGAGAGAGAGAGAGAGTGATAACGTGAGAGAGAGAGAGAGTGATAACGTGAGAGAGAGAGAGAGTGATAACGTGAGAGAGAGAGAGAGTGAACGTGAGAGACGAGAGCGAGAGGGTCATGTGAGTAAAGTGAGACTGAGAGAGGAGAGAGTGATAAAGTGAGATGATGGAGAGATGAGTGCTAACTTGAGAGAGAGACGAGAGTGATTAACGTGAGAGCGATGAGTGAGATGAGTACCGATATAAGTTGAGAGAGAGAGTGACGAGAGAGTGATAACCGAGCAGAGAGAGAGGCGAGAGGTGATTAACGTGAGAGCCTGATGAGAGAGAGAGAGATTCGAGAGTCGATAACGTAAGTAGAGAGACGAGAGTGCTAAACGTGGAAGAGAGCGAGAGAGTGATAAGGTGAGCGAGAGAGGAGATGGATAAACGTGGGAGAGAGGAGAGTGATAACGTGACGAGAGACGAGAGAGTGATAAAACGTGAGATTAGAGAGAGAGTGGCATAACGTGAGAGAGAGAGAGTGGCTTAAAGAGAGAGTGAGAGAAGAGTGATTAACGGGTATGAGAGAGAGAGAGATAACGAGAGAGAGAGAGTGATAACGTGAGAGAGAGAGAGTGATAACGTGAGAGAGAGAGAGAGTGATAACGTGAGAGAGAGAGAGACGATGATTTCTTATCTCCATCTTGGAGAGGGAGAGTGATAACGTGTACGAGAAAGTGAGTCGATGGGAGAGAGAGAATGAGAGAGAGAGAGAGGGGGCCCACAATCAGAGGTGTGGGCGGGGAAGCAGATCTCTATTAGATTACGAACAGGTTGTGTGGGTTCAGCTCATCGATTTTTCTGGGGTTATACTTTTTCCAGTTGCCAGTGATTCTCTCTCTCTCTCTATCTCTCTTGATTGTGGTGGTGTGTGTG
>CM064513.1:89790494-89865176 GCA_032716605.1 Paralithodes platypus
GTACAAAGGAGTACAAAGGAAATCAAGCAACAACAGATCTAGTGACCCTTCTAGGTTGCTTGTCCTCCAAAACACTGAGGATCAAGTGTCCAAACAGTGGTTTAGAGTGGGTAAGGGAACATTGGAAAGGGAACTACTGCCCTGCCACTAACGTGGCAGGACTAGGAAGTTAGTAGGGGACATATGGGTTAGTAACTGAGGGGAGGATAAAGTTATTCTTTTACAAACGCAGTCAGTCGCGGGTTTGATGCGAGATATTTGTCTAGGCGGAATTTAAATGAATCAACGGTGCTGCAGTCTATAACGTCTCGGGGAAGCCCATTCCACAAGTTGAGAAACTCGATTGAAGAAGAAATTCTTAGATTCGTGGGAGTTAAAAGATTTACCAATAATTTTGCAACCGTTTCCCCGCGTGTAAATTAGATTGGTTCATAGTGAAGTACTTACTACAGTTCATATTGTCGATGCCTTTGATGATTTTGAACACTTGAATTAAGTCGCCTCTTAATCTGCGCTGGGTTAAAGGAAATAGATTTACTTCTCTAAGATGTTCTTCGTAGGGTTTGTTCTTTAGGCTAGGTATCATTTTGGTAACTCTACGTTGAACTCGTTCTAGCTTGTTTTATATCTTTTGGTTATAAGGGCACCAGGATTGAACGCAGTATTCCAGAAGAGGGCGGACTAAGGAATTGTAAAGAGTTAGGATAACTTCTTTGGATTTATGCTCAAATGACCTGCCTATAAAGCCAATTATTTTGTTTGCCTTCTTAACAACTTCTGAACATTGTTGACTCGGTTTTAGGTTACTCGATATTGTTACTCCCAGATCAGTTTCTCTGTTTACATTCTTAAGCTGAGTGCCATTCATCGAATAGTTTGCTTTCTCATTTAGGTATCCGACATGTAGTACTTTACATTTATCCGCATTGAAACTCATTTGCCAAATTTGGGCCCAACATGACAATTTATCTAGATTGTGTTGCATATCGTCAACTTGTTCTTTTGAGAGTACGCTATTTGCAATTTTTGTATCGTCAGCAAATTTTGAGATTGTGCAGGTGAGACCCTCATCTATGTCGTTGATGTAAATTAGAAAGAGAATTGGTCCTAGTACCGATCCCTGGGGTACCCCGCTACTTACATTGGTCCATTTAGATGCCTTACCGTTTATGACTACCCTTTGCTTTCTGTTGCTGAGCCAATTTTCTATCCATTTCAACACACCGCTTGTATTCCATGCGCTTTTAGTTTTAGCAGTAAACGTTTGTGGGGAACTTTGTCAAAGGCCTTTTGAAAATCAAGGTATATAATATCTACAGCTTTACTCTCATCGTAGAGGTTGAGGATATCGTGGAAGAAGTCTAAGAGGTTTGTTAAACAGGAAAATAAGAGTGATAACGTGAGAGAGAGAGAGAGAGAGAGAGAGAGAGAGAGAGAGAGAGAGGGGGGCCACAATCAGAGGTGTGGGGGGGGAAGCAGATCTCTATTAGATTACGAACAGGTTGTGTGGGTTCAGCTCATCGATTTTTCTGGGGTTATACTTTTTCCAGTTGCCAGTGATTCTCTCTCTCTCTCTCTCTCTCTCTGATTGTGTGTGTGTGTGTGTGTTTTTCCTGTGTGCGATGCTCTTTTATTCTCTGAGTACTTTAGTCATTGTTACATCATTTGCTCTATTCAATATTTGTAGACGATTTTGTGCAGCTTAGGAAGTATGTATGTAGCTAAAAGGATACATTGAGATATTTTGTAACCTTTTTAATGGGTAGACGTCCTTCATAAGCTGAATTAAATCGTCTAATAGTAGCCAGTATAAATTGAAAAGGACGTCACCGGTACTGAACGGGTTAAATGAGTAGAACTTATATTGTAATGCTGAGCGTATTTATTTGTTTATATATTTTTCTTATTATAATATTTTAGTTTGCTCCGGAGACCTCCATCAAGCTTAATCTAATATATTAATTACACTCCTAATACCACAACACCTCTCAATGAAATCAATGAATGCATGTGATCCTACCGGGATTCGAACCTGGGTTACCACATACAAATCTTAAACACTCTAACCATTACACCATCTAACGTTGTGTGTTGTTTTGTTTGCAGGGAGACGATGGAGAGCATGATGTCGGAACACCCATACTTCCGGAACGCCCTGGCCCCCTCCCTGGAAGCCCACCAGAGTACTGCCCCGCCTCTGAGCCTGGAGGAAAGGGCTGTTCTTGCTGCCCGGGCGCATATGTTCTTTAGGTCGTCTCACACCTCCACCCCTACTACGCCCACTACCTCTATGGCACCACCTTCCTACCCCAGCAGTACCTTGGGGTCCAGCCTGACCCCTGGGCTAGGCTCTGGGATCGGTGGATTTAACAATCTACCACCTGCTCTTTCTCAATTGTATAACTTGGGTGGTGGTCGCACAGCCTCGGCACCCTCTCCCGTCAACCTGCCCCTCCAACTGTGGTCACAGTGGGCGGCACTGCACGGCCTCAGCCAGGTCAACGTAACACTGCTGGCACATCAAGCCTCCCTCAACGCCGCCGCTGCTGCTGCCCACTCCTCACCAACGGGTGTGGCACCGTCAGCACGTGAGAACGGTGCCATGCCCTCACAGTCCTCCAGCAGCGGCGGGGGAGAGGGTGGGGTGAGGCTGCCTCGACCCGTGTACCCACCATTGGCACCTGGACTACACCGCTTTGCTCCTTACTTTTACCCAAAGGGCAGCTCCTCGCCCACCCCGCCGCGCCCCGGCTCCCCCGACCCCCGGCCGCCCCCTGATGGGTCTCCGGGCCAGCCAGCCTGAGCCCGGCCATCTGGTCACCTGGGGAAGGCGCCTCCCGGGCCACAGGTGCAAGTTGAGCAACAATCTCGGTCATTGTTGCAGACACAATCGGGATCACCATCGTTCTCAGTGCCACAGCCTTATCTTGGGCAGCAGTCACCTTCCTGGCCACAGTCACTCTTCAGGCCACAGTCACATTTTAGACCACAGTCGCATTTCAAACCTCAGACATATTGCAAGTCACAACCCTACTCTGAAGAAAAAATACATCTAGGTGAATCAAACCCTCGGCCGCAGGAATACACTCGGCCGCAGCCACAACAGTTGAATCAAGACCCGCAGATGATGTCCTCCCATCCAGACAGCCCGCTAGGTAACAGTCCGCTCAACAGTGATTCTGCAGCAGGTGTAAACAAAGGGATGCCAGCAGCGACATTCTCAGCATCAGAGAACAGCATGTAGGAAATTGGTGGAGTACTTTGTAACTAATAACACGAAATTGGTGGAGTACTTTGTAACTAATAACAGGAAATTGGTGGAGTACTTTGTAACTAATAACACGAAATTGGTGGAGTACTTTGTAACTAATAACAGGAAATTGGTGGAGTACTTTGTAACTAATAACACGACATTGGTGGAGTACTTTGTAACTAATAACAGGAAATTGGTGGAGTACTTTGTAACTAATAACACGAAATTGGTGGAGTACTTTGTAACTAATAACACGAAATTGGTGGAGTACTTTGTAACTAATAACACGAAATTGGTGGAGTACTTTGTAACTAATAACAGGTGCTTAATTCATGGAACAGCTGGAGGATTACTTACCGGGTATGCATAAACAAAAAGGCTAGTGCCTGTAATTTAGTGAGACCACCTCAAACAAAAAGTGGAGTGTTATAAGATATCAGTGCATAATATGAAGGTGATCAATTTGTTCTCTGGCTGTGGATAAGCATACCGTACGTCTAATTAAGGGGAGATATCCACTTGAGGGACTTTTTTCTTGACCCCTTTCTCCCTCATGTCTAGCCCCGTTACTTTTAAGATTTTAAGACGTTCGCCCCATTATTTTGGCGATTTTAAGAATTTACGCCCCATTTTGTCAATTTTAAGATCTTTCGTGCCATTTAGGTGTCGATTTTATCCTGGCGAGCGATAGCGAGCCTGTAATTTAAGAGTACCGGCCTTCGGCCGGGACATTTTTCTACCAAAAAATGTACAAATTCATCTTGAAAGGGGGTCTGGGGGGTGACATTTTAAGCTTGATGGAGGTCTAGGGAACAAACTAAAAACCTCCCCTTAAGAGAATAGGGTATAATGGACCTTGATAATCTATTTTGTTGTTGTTAGTGATAAGACAAATTTTGTTTACGTGAAGTTCATGTATTATTGCAGTGCGATAACTAAACGACTGCCATCCATGCCATCTTCACAACAATCAAACGGAAAAACCCTGAAGATGTGAAATGCACGACCAATGGACTCGGTAGTCTCCTCACGATGAAGCCTCGGGTCTGTGCCATATGATACTAACCATGAACTAACTTTTAAGGGGGAGATATCCACTTGAGGGATTTTTTTTCTGGACCCCTTTCTCCCTCATGTTTAGCCCCCATTGCTTTTGAGATTTTAAGACCTTCGCCCTAGTACTTTGGATATTTTAAGACATTTTGCCCCATTTCTGTCAATTTTAAGACCTTTCGTGCCGTTAAGGTGTCGATTTTTTCCTGGCGAGCGATAGCGAGCCTGTAATTTAAGAGCAACCGGCCTCCGGCCTGGACATTTTTCTACCGAAAAATGTACAAATTTATCTTGAAAGGGGGTCTAGGGGGTGTAATTTTAAGCTTGATGGAGGTCTAGGGAACAAACTAAATACCTCCCCTTAAGCGTTAAGCCCATGATGATTATGACGCATTTTGAATTTTTTTTTTTGGGGGGCCTCTCAATAGATGATTTTATACAGCTTAGGAAGGATCTGTGTGAATTAATATGGGTAAAGACTATCTCGAGCAATCCTCTGACTTCCATAATTATACCCTTCCGTATCTCAATAAAATCTTCTAATGATAGCCAGAAACCAGAGAAGAAATGCGTCATCGATCCTCAGAGGGTTAAGTTTGACGTGGGCGTTGGGGCAGGCAACTCTATAGTGTGTCTAAAAGCCGGTGTCACACGAGAGCTTTTATAGTCCACATTCGATGATCAACATTTTTCTGGCAAC
This sequence comes from Paralithodes platypus, assembly GCA_032716605.1. Taxonomy (NCBI): domain Eukaryota; kingdom Metazoa; phylum Arthropoda; class Malacostraca; order Decapoda; family Lithodidae; genus Paralithodes; species Paralithodes platypus. The sequence goes on from CM064513.1 coordinate 89,795,501, forward strand.
ATTGCTGGAATATTTTGCACTGGTATCGGAAACTAGTCGATGAAATTTAGTAACCAAAATAGTATAAATGTTGACCTCATAAGCTGCCAGATCAGTGTTGAGGATAAATGTTGAGGGAAAAAGTGCTGGTTTGATACCGGCTTAAGGGGGGTGACCTGCTTTTTAAATTTTTCTCCTTTTCTCTCTTTCTCTGGCTTGTATCCATTTGGCCCCATTCAGCCTACTTTTTTAAGACGTTTTTCCCCATCCAGGTGTCAATTTTTTACTGGTGAGCGGTAGCGAGCCAGCATATTTTTAATTTTTGTTAGACAGCAGGCTAAATTTGTACATTTTTCGATAGAAAAATGTCTCCGGCGAAGCCGGATTTCTTCATATAATGCTGGCTCGCTATCGCTCGCCAGGAAGAAATCGACACCTAGATGGGGATAAAAGTCTTAAAATAGTTGGCTGAATGGGGCCGAATGGATACAAGCCAGAGAAAGAGAGAAAAGGAGAGAACAAAAAGCAGGTCACCTCCCTTAATGGTGATGGCAGATGTCACTATACTCTGATCAAACTTTCTCGGCACACATACTCGGCACACATACTGGGCACACATACTGGGCACACATACTGGGCACACACACTGGGCACACACACTGGGCACACATACTGGGCACACATACTGGGCACACATACTGGGCACACACACTGGGCACACATACTGGGCACACATACTGGGCACACATACTGGGCACACATACTGGGCACACATACTGGGCACACATACTGGGCACACATACTGGGCACACATACTGGGCACACATACTGGGCACACACACTGGGCACACACACTGGGCACACATACTGGGCACACATACTGGGCACACATACTGGGCACACATACTGGGCACACATACTCGGCACACATACTGGGCACACATACTGGGCACACATACTGGGCACACATACTGGGCACACATACTGGGCACACATACTGGGCACACATACTGGGCACACATACTCAGGAGGGAAGGACATTGAGTGTTGTTTTCAGTGGAGTGTAGATATAGTCTGATAAAGTGACTACTGGAGTGTTGATGATGATGATGTTGACGATAAAGGTCTTAAGGGGAGGTTTTTAGTTTGTTTTCTACTCCTCCAGCAATCTTAAAATTTCACCCCCTTGGCCCTCTTTCAAGATAAATTTGTACATTTTTCGGTAGAAAAATGTCCCGGCTGAAAGCCGGTTCCTCTTATATTACAGGCTCGCTATCGCTCGCCAGGATAAAATCGACACCTAAATGCCACGAAAGGTCTTAAAATTGACAGAAATGGGTCGAAACTTCTTAAAATCGTCAAAATAATTGGGCAAACGTCTTAAAATTAGAAAAACAATGGGGCTAAACATGAGGGAGAGAGGAGTCAAGAAAATAATCCCTCAAGTGAAAATCTCCCCTTAAGGAGTGTTGAAACGAGTGAATCAAAAGAAGTGCGGTTTTCGGTGGAGCGTGGCAATGGTCTGAAAAAGTGACTATACCCTGTTTCTCTTCAACTGACGGTAAATTTCAAAGTTTCCATCAAGATTTCTCAGTTGTTTTCAAGATTTTGTAGTGCAATATGGTGCTAATTATATATACTTGGTCTTGATATGATGCAGAGACAAAGTAGTTTAATATTTTGCCATTAATTATCGAGAAATTAGCTGCCACGGGATTCAATTTTCCGTCAGCTGAAAAGAAACGTAGTGTTACCAAGTGTCCAGCAGATGAAGAACTTGCATCATTCAGGAAGGACTAAGAAGAAGAAGAAGTGGGGTATAAGTGGCCAAGTTGATGTAAACTGACTATAGTGATGTCCTTCTACGGGTGACAGGTCAGTTGAACCAGTGCCACTTCAACCAGTACCACTTTAACCAGTGCTAACTCAACCAGTGACCATTTCAACCAGTGACCATTTTAACCATTAGGTTAGGTTAGGTTAGGTTAGGTTACTGGTTAAAATGGTCACTGGTTGAAATGGTCACTGGTTGAAATGGTCACTGGTTGAAGTGGCCACTGGTTGAAATGGTCACTGGTTGAAATGGTCACTGGTTGAAATGGTCACTGGTTGAAGTGGCCACTGGTTGAGTTAGCACTGGTTAAAGTGGCACTGGTTGAAGTGGCACTGGTTCAACTGACATGGGACCCCTTCTACGTCACCACACTAATCTACTGTTCTCTCTCATCCTCGCAACTATAGTGTGTCTGCAGCTCTCTGGACAGGGTGAGGGAGCTGGTGTAAGTCTAGGTGGATTTTGGGGGGAAGCTATATAATCTGGAGATACAAACTTTTTGTTCCTGAAATAGACGTGCCAAACTTTAGGATATGATTGTACACATTATTCTAAGCATAACATGTTCTATAACACAAATTATAAATCTCTACTGTTTAGGAGGTATTGGTTTATATAGTGTTCTCCCCCGCAACGCTGTAATGGACTCTTCAATGTCAAATAGTTTCCAGCAGGCCCAAGGTGAGCTAATATGTCGATAATAATTTTATAACTTACAGAATTATAGTACCTTGATAATAATATGTTAAAATAATTGCAGTTAGATGGGGTAATACTTAACCCTTGCTGTACCAGAGGATATTACCATAAATGTACCCTCCAGTACCAGGTAGTGTGGCCAAAATGGCTTCAGAGGCAGGAGAGAACATCCTCCCACCTCAAAATTTGGTGAACCACTGACCCAGACAGCCTGTGGAGGCTTGCAATCAAGCTGAGAAGTGTTGACAATGCCTCAGAGCAGTGTTTACAAGTCATCATACCAGCAATCACTCGATACTGGCAGTTACAAGGACCGCATATTACTGACGGGGTACTGGCGAGTGACTTTTTTACTGACTGACAACAACGTCCGTCGCCGATACAGTAAAGGTTAAGAAAATACTATTTTCAACAGACAATATCTCTGTAATGAGCAAAATTTGGAACTTTGATTATAGAAAATGTTATGCTTAGAATATTTTTCCTAACCTAATCCTGAAGTTTGGCACGTTTATTTCGGAACAGCCTGTATATGATTACAAACTCGTAAAAGGCATATGTAATCATCTTTTTTCGGTGCATGTCAGCGAGTAGCTTATCCTATCATTATAGAGCTAAATATGACTTGAATACTTAAGATTTGTTTGATTGTTACTGTTAGCCCTCATTAATATCTCATCATGGATATTAAGATATGTAGGGTACATAATACATAGTAAGCCTTGTACTACCCCAACCAGATGCTGTATAGCATCTGATAACTTAAATATCTCTTAGTGGCAGACCCCCCCACCCCCACCTTCCTCACCAGCCCCCCGCTCCTCCTCCACATGTACAGTACGTGTTGTGAACCACCGGACCACGACCATGTATAGTACGTGTTGTGAACCACCGGACCACGACCATGTACAGTACGTGTTGTGAACCACCGGACCACGACCATGTACAGTACGTGTTGTGAACCACCGGACCACGACCATGTATAGTACGTGTTGTGAACCACCGGACCACGACCATGTATAGTACGTGTTGTGAACCACCGGACCACGACCATGTACAGTACGTGTTGTGAACCACCGGACCACGACCATTTATAGTACGTACACTGGTAATTTGAGAACGATCCTGGTGAACTGAAAAAATAGTGAAAGTTTCTGCTACCTGGCAATTTCTAAGCAGTTATTCAAAAGTGCCATGTGTTGCATATGTGCTAAAGCATTTCCGGTATATATATATATATATATATATATATATATATATATATATATATATATATATATATATATATCATAAGAGGTGTACCCTTCTATTGGAAACTAGCGAGTAATCTTCTCATCACTTTCAGCAGCATATTGAGATGGTTTGAATACTATCATACATCCATACATAGAAGGCTTCGGAGTCGGACGGACCCTAAGTTGAGTGGTCAATCCTGTAAGTCCTTAAATAAACTGGCACGGGTTGTCCTTCTCACAGGGGATAGGTCTGCTTGGGGGCGTTTTGTGGAAGGTGTTCAAGTAGCAACCATTCTAATATACGTTAGTACAGTCGCTTCCAGCACTTCAAACCCGCAGCGCTGAGAAAATTGCACTGGTCGAATTAAACATGTGCCAAAATTGGAACATTAATGAAGACAATCAAAGAGGATGTGGTTAATAAAACAATATGATTAATAAAACAATATGATTAATACAACAATATGATTAATACAACACTATGATCAGGAGCAATGCAGTGAAAAGAGTCGGCCAATCAATGTAGTTAAGGGGGGTGACCTGCTTTTTGTTATTTCTGTCCTGTTCTCTCTGGCTTGTATCCATTCGGCCCCATTCAGCCAACTATTTTAAGACGTTTATCCCCATCTAGGTGTTGATTTCTTCCTGGCGAGCGATAGCGAGCCAGCATTATATGAAGAAATGCGGCTTCGCCGGAGAAATTTTTCTATCGAAAAATGTACAAATTTAGCCTGCTGTCAAACAAAAATAAAAAATATGCTGGCTCGCTACCGCTCTCCAGTAAAAAATTGACACCTGAATGGGGATAAACGTCTTAAAATAGTAGGCTGAATGGGGCCAAATGGATACAAGCCAGAGAAAGATAGAAAAGGACAGAACAAAAACAGGTCACCCCCCTTAAACGCAATTAAAGTCAAGCAAAGACAGAAAAACGAGGATATTGCAAAACTTATTTTTTTTTCAACTCCAATTCGTCTAATTTGGTTTTCAACTCCAATTCGTCTATTCATCAACCCTTCTATGACTTGTATTTCTTTATTTTTGCATTTGTTTATTATATATGGTTTTCTCCCAAGACCTCTATCAAGTTATAAAATATACCCCCCCCCCCACCCCCCAGCTCCCCCACCACCCCTTGTGTATTTGCAGGGCTTATACCTCAGCTGACCCGATCTAGCGCCTAACTTCACCCTTTCTGGACCGAGGGCGTCCTTTTCATTGTGTGTGTTTAGCTGCTACTGAACCCTGCCCGTACCGTTGACGTCTTTTTTTAACCCCGTCTGTACCGGGACGTCTTTTTAATTTTCTTGTCGCTATATTTAGACGATTTTGTGCAGTTTAAGAAGGAGCTGTGGTCGTAAAAATGGTGTTAAGTGAGATAGTTCGAAACCTGTTAATTGCTGGAGGCCCTGTTTAAACTGAATACAATCGTCTAATAGTAGCCAGAATAAAGTTAAAAAGACGTCGCCGGTACTGAAGGGGTTAACCCCTACCGTACCAGGGACGTCCTTTTCGTCCTATTCGGGCAACTTGTAGACGATTTAATTCAGCTTGAGAAGAAGCTCGAGCAATACAAAGGCTTCAAACTATCACAAGCAACCATGTTTACTACCACAGATCCTTCCTAAGCGGCATGATATCGTCAAACTATAGCTAGAAAAAACTATAATACTCGTCGTCGCTGGTACTGAAAGGGTTAAAGGGCCCCTCCCTAACCCCTTCAGCACGATGTCGTATTTGTGTTCATATTTTTGTTACCATTAGACGATATTCTTTAGCATATAATCTACTTCTAGGACTCAAAGGGTTAAGGGGAGATTTCCACTTGAGGGACTTTTTTCTTGACCCCTTTCTCCCTCATGTCTAGCCCCATTGCTTTTGAGATTTTAAGACGTTTACCCCATTAGTTTGGTGATTTTAAGAATTTCCGCCCCATTCTGTCAATTTTAAGACCTTTCGTGCCATTTAGGTGTCGATTTTATCCTGGCGAGCGATAGCGAGCCTGTAATTTAAGAGTAACCGGCCTTCGGCCGGTACATTTTTCTACCGAAAAATTTACAAATTTATCTTGAAAGGGGGTCAAAGGGGTGAAATTTTAAGATTGCTGAAGGATTAGGAAACAAACTAAAAACCTCCCCTTAAATACGATCTCCATAAACCCTCTAAATATCATAGATCCTTCTTAAAAGCTGCATAAAATCGTCTAATTTTAGCCGGATTCAAAGACAAAAAAGGCGTTATCGTGCTGGTGTTTTTTATTCATTCTGTCCACTTTTTGGAATTCATTTTACCAGTTTTCTTCAGCTTAGGAGGGAACTCTTGCAATGGAAAGCCAGGATACTCTCTCACTTAACCCTTCAACTACTACAGATCCTGCCTAAGCAGTCCGCCTATTGTTGGGTAAGTAAAGCAAAAAAGGACGTCCCCGCAGTGAAGGGGTTAACCCGCTGATGTAAATAGTAGTACATATATGAGGAATATAGCCACTTGGGGCATTCCACTTTAAACTATTATTATTATTATTATTATTATTATTATTATTATTATTCCTGTGCTGATATACAGTATAGCGTGTAGCAGCGAATGGAGGTAGTCTTGTATATATATATATATATATATATATATATATATATATATATATATATATATATATATATATGTATGTATGTATGTATGTATATATGTATATATATATATATATATATATATATATATATATATATATATATATATATATATATACTGTATATGGTATATTTTAACTGTGCCTTTTTCACATTCCAGTGTTTGATTGTCTTATGTAACTTCTTCTATCATTAATAAATAACAATACAATACAATAACTTTGTGCGTGTGATCTTGTGTCACGTGCCAAGTTACCTATCTTGTGTCACGTGCCAAGTTACCTATCATAGCTCGAATTATGTTAATAAATAATATTGATATAAAAATACTATGCACAATAAGTCTGACTTTCAATTCCTGAGGTAATCTATGTTTTTACTGAGGCACAATACCCCACAGCTGGGGGTGGCCGACTCAAGACAGAGCCCGGACAGAAACAAAATTAAAAGTTCCAATTCTTAGGGTCCGGGATCACTTTCGCGTTCCCTCGCCCCTTTCTTCATCTCGTCTAGTAGGTGAATTGTACAAGGGGAGGAGGATTCCTAGCATCACGCCCTCGAAGAAGGAAAAGTAGTATTGGAAAGGAAACAGACAGAAACGGCTTAGGTAGGGCGAGTCTTCACAGTCGTTGGTATAATGTCTCAAAGGCTTCACTATCTCACAGACTCCGAAGCAGGTAGGTTGATGAATAGCACAGCTGATCCAACCATCTGGTAAGTAAATCTATGAGTTCGGTTTGGGAGAGACTTTAGAAGTGATTTCGTCTAAGACTGGTACCAGTGATTCAACTGAGACTGGCTCAATCCTGGCTTCTGTCAAACTGATACTTCGTCGAAGATTGGTAAAACTCTATATAGTAGATTTTTTTCCAGTTAAATTACTCTATCTCCATCTTCATTTCTCAGCTAGTACGAAATATTTTTAGCGATATACTGTATGTTACTAATTATGAAAACTTGGTACATATAATTTTATACAGTACAGTAAATATTATGCAGATACATAGTACTTTCTTATTTGCCATAACTATAAACAAATCAGCTGCTAAAGGATTCAGTTTACCGTCAGTTGAAATAAAACCGACTATAGTTTCTTGTGAGACAGTTCAGTAGGCTATTCATTTGACTAGGGAGTAGTTGGGGAAAAAAAAACAATCATCAACATCAGCTCAGCCACTCTGCAGCCGACAGTTACCTGGTTGTAGCGGACCGAGCCGGACCAGAACAACGAACAACGTCTTGGCATCCCAACTCCAGCACCTTCAGATCCTGAGGGCGACAGGTACTGCTCGATATACTCTATTTTTTCCAGCTGATGTTCATACGACGCAGAGATATGGTAGATTCATATTTGCCCTTAAGTATCGAAAAATCAGTTGCTAAGGGATTCTATTTCCCATCAGCTGAAATATAGCCGACTGTAGATACGGACTCCCCAGCAAACCCCCCCCCCCCCCATCACTACTCGAGTTGAAGAGGTGGGTTGGGGTAATTTCCACCAAGTTAGTCAATATTTGAGTTAGCTCCAAGGAATATTCGTCAGGGGTTCGTATCATAACTCTCAAAAAAAAAAACATTAACAGTCTCGTTATGAAGCTCCTAGTTGAAGTTAATCCTTTCGGGGCCCTGCAAACAGTCCCTAAGACTATCTTTCCACTCTAACGTTCCCTTTTACTAACAGCGCCAATAAAAAGGCCAGCCCTGTGGTCCGTAATAGGTGGTTACTGTTGTTGCCACCTTCCTTGTCATGTTCACTTACACATTAGGCTATTCAGTGTTCAGTTAGGTCTGAGTACATGATTAGATTTATATCCAGTATTCGATAAATGGATATATAATCGTAGTCCTTTACTTAACCTTTAACTGTCTTGATGGTGTAATGGTTGGAGTGTATAAAATCTGTATGTGGTGTCCATGGTTCGAATCCTGGTAGGATCACATGCATTCATTAATTTCACTGGGAGGTGTTTGGTGTTGGAAGTGAAATTTTATAAATTAGATGATACAGTAGTTTTGCTTGGTATGACAGCCAGATAGAAGGAGAAAGGCATCGTTGTCTTGAAAGGGTTAAAGCAGACCTCTTAAACAGTTCAGGAGAGAGAGAGAGGGGGGGGGGGGGAGTGACAGGTATGAAAAGGAGAAGAGCAGGGTGGTTTGTGTGGGTACACAGTATATATGTGTGTGTGTGTGTGTGTTTGTGTGCAAGGGTGAGGGGACCACATACCTGTACAGTAACAAGATATCTGACGGACCTGTATATATATACAGTATATATATATATATATATATATATATATATATATATATATATATACCGGTATATATATATATATATATATATATATATATATATATATATATATAAAGGGTAGGAAGGTCACATACTGTAACAAGATATCTGACGGACCTGTAGTACACATGTCCCCCTTCGTCAGTGACAAATACAAGTCTAACTCTCTAACTCTAACTCTCTCTCTCACTCACTCACTCACTCACTCACTCACTCACTCACTCTCACTCTCTCTCACTCTCTCTCTCTCTCTCTCTCTCTCTCTCTCTGACACACATACTCCCAGCAGTGTGATTCATGGAGAGAGGTGTAAGAAGGTAAACATTGACTCAGGCCCTTTACAGCAAACAAGGACCTGTCAAAACCCTCCGTAGACTTATGTTATACGAGTCTGATAATGTTAATTGGTTCAGTATTAGAAGATATAATTTTACTTCATTCTGGAGAGAGAGAGAGAGAGAGAGAATGTAATAGCAAGAGAGAGGAGAGTATGTAAGAGCAAGAGAGAGAGAGCGAAAATGTAAGAGCAAGAAAGAGGAGAGAATGTAAGATCAAGTTAGAGAGATCATTCAAGAGCAAGAGAGATAATTCAAGAGCAAGAGAGAGAGAGACAAAATGTAAGAGCGAGAGAAAGAGAGAGAGAGAATGTGCGAGCAAGAGAGAGAGAGAGAGCGACCCCCCGACCCCCCACCGAGTCCCTGAGACAAGCATTCACGCCGTCGGTGGGGCCGGCCCGTCAACTAGCCAGGTGGTCCCGGCCTTCTGCTGGTGTCAAGGGTAGTGTTGCCAATTTACCTACCTGCCCGCTAGATCTACAGGTATTTAGTTCGATCTGCAGGTATATATTTTGATGTACACATTTATCTACATATTTATTCGATCTAGAAGTATTTATTTTGATCTAGAGGTATTTATTAATCTATCTATTATTAATTATCTATTATCTATTTATCTATGTTTTTACCTACCTTCCCGCTTGTTCTACAGGTATTTAGTTTGATCTACAGGTATTTATTTTGATTTAGAGGTATTTATTTTGATCTACAGGTATTTATTTGGATCTAGAAGTTATACATTTTAATATAGTGGCATATATTTCGATCTAGAGGTATTTATTTTGATCTCGAGTTATTTATTTTGATCTAGTTATATATTTATATATTTATATATGTATACAGTATATTTATATATGTATACAGTATATTTATATACTGTATGTATACAGTATATTTATATACTGTATGTATACAGTATATTTATATATTTATATATGTATACAGTATATTTATATATGTATACAGTATATTCCCCAATTTTGTTTTTGTCTATTTTCTATCCATTTGTTTATCTATTTTGTTTACATATACTCTATCTATTTGTTTATCTATTTTGTTTATATATACTCTATCTATTTGTTTATCTATTTATTCATTTATTCATTCGATCTAGAGGTTTTTATTTACCTACCTTCCTGTTAGATCTACAGGTATTTATTTCGATCTAGAGGTATTTATTTTGAGCTAGAGGTATTTATTTTGATTTAGAGGTATTTATTTTGATTTAGAGGGGTTTATTTTGAGCTAGAGGTATTTATTTTGATCTAGAGGTGTTTATTTTGATCTAGGTGTTTATTTTGATCTAGAGGTGTTTATTTTGATCTAGAGGTGTTTATTTTGAGCTAGAGGTGTTTATTTTGATTTAGAGGTATTTATTTTGATTTAGAGGTGTTTATTTTGATCTAGAGGTATTTATTTTGACCTAGAGATCTTTATTTTGATTTAGAGGTGTTTATTTTGACCTAGAGGTGTTTATTTTGACCTAGAGGTGTTTATTTTGATCTAGGGATAATTATTTCAATCCAGAGGTATGTATTTCGATCTAGAGGCAAATTTTTACATATAGCATCATGAATTTTAGCTATTTTTTCTAGTGACTTTTGATACCGATATTGTACATTACTTACTATCCACCGTCATTGTAGCGACTTTTGATACCGATATTGTAAATTACTTACTATCCACCGTCATTGTAGCGACTTTTGATACCGATATTGTACATTACTTACTATCCACCGACATTGTAGCGACTTTTGATACCGATATTGTACATTACTTACTATCCACCGACATTGTAGTGACTTTTGATACCGATATTGTACATTACTTCCTATCCACCAACATTATAGCGACTTTTGATACCGATATTGTACATTACTTACTATCCACCGAAATTCTAGCGACTTTTGATACCGATAGTGTACATTACTTACTATCCAACGAAATTCTAGAAACTTTTCATAGCGATATTATACATTTATCTGCTATCTAGCGACATTGTAGCGAGTTTTGCTAACGGAACTAGCAGTATTGTGTGTTGTGCTATACTGGTATAACCCTAGCTGGAGCCTGTCAGTTCGCCTTTGTTACCTTGCGTTGGAGGAGCCTGGTGGACTGTCAGAGCTCTCCAAGGCCCACTAATGGTGTTTGGATATCGCCCCTCCTCCTCCCTCCCCCTCCCTCCATACGCGATTGACAAACAAGAGAAGAGGCTGTTTGGAGTTGACGGCCCGAATGTATATCCCCTTCTGTTTTTTCATCACATTATGGCAACTGTTAGGCGATTTTTATTCAGCTCAGGAAGGGCGCCTACCAATTAAAAGGCTACAGTTTTTTGGGGGGAGTCGACGGGCCGCATGTACAGTATATACATATCCCCTTCTGTACCGCCAAGGTGTATTTTTCATCACATGCTGGCAACTGTTAGGCAATTTTTATTCAGCTTAGGAAGGGCGTCTACCAATTAAAAGGCTACACTAGAGGCTGTTTGGAGGCGACGGGCCGAACGTATCTATCCCCTTCTGTACAGTCGCGCTAAAAAGTGATGTCTCGGCACCAAGTATGTTTTGATCAATAATTGGTATCGGCAATATCTAAGCTTCATCTCTTCATATCGAGTGACATATATAAACATGTTCCTACACTTACCCACCCTACTCAACATCTGACAGACATTAATACAGCACAGAGCAAGCCAAACGTAATGACAGCTGGGACATGACTTATTAGCGCGACCGTAAATATAGCTAAAATAAATATTAAAAGACGTCGCCGGTACAGAAGGGGTTAAGGGTCTAAGTCGCGAGTGGACAAATGGAAGTGAGGTTTACATGAAGAGGAGGCGATGGAGATAGGAGACGAGTTTCATGGTTGGCTACCGACTTGGCTGGTGGTCCACTACCGTCCTCAGCTGTGGTGTGAGGGACGTATACTGTAGGTGAATGTCCGGGCTGAGAGAGAGAGAGTGAGTGTTTGTGTATGTGTGTATGAGAGTGAGAGATAAAGAGAGATAGAGAGTGTGTGTGTGTGAGTGAGAGAGAGAGAGTGTGTGTGTGAGTGAGAGCGAAGAGAAAGGGAGTGTGTGTGTGTGTGTGAGAGTGAGAGCGAGAAGAGGGAGGGAGGGGGTAGAGAGAGTGTGTGTGTGTGTGTGTGAGTGAGAGAGAGAGAGAGAGAGAAGGGGAAGGGAGGGGGTAGAAAGAGAGTGAATGTGTGTGTAAGTGAATGTGTGTGTGTGTGTGTGTGTTTGAGTGAGAGCAAAAGAACAGCTGATGTGTGCATGACGACAGTAGTGGTTCAGGCAGCTAATAGTAACGAAGCTCAGTTTGATGATAATACTAGTGCCTGGCATAATAGTGATGGTGATGACTGGGTGTGATGGTTAGGCTTGGAAGGATGGTGCTATGATTGGATGGGATGGTCTGATGATAATGGCTGTAATTGTACAACTTGGTTTACGTCAAAGAAAACACGGTGACTCCATAAAACCGGTGTGTGTGTGTGTATGTGTGTGTATATATATATAATGAATGTATGTGGAATTTACATAACTTATTCTTAAATCTGTTCTTTTTATGTATCGGTCTAGCCATTTACTCCGCTATATTTCTCGTACCATAATGAAAACAAAAATGAGTAAACATCCACTCTTCATAATTATAACTATATCTACTTATATATGTATCTATAATTCTATCTATCTATCTATCTATATGCTCAGGCCCAATCCCCATTTTGGGGGTAGCCGACTCAAGACAGAGCAAGAACAGGGAAAACACAAAAACAACATAAAACAACAAATAAACACAGATAAAAAGCACAAACTCACACACATCCAGGTCTATATTTCTACTTGCTATTTATGTATCTGTATATCAATGTATCTATCAATCTATCTATCTACCTACAGTATGTCTGTCTGTCTATATATCTATATCTATCTACATCTATCTATTTATCTATCTATTTATCTATCAATCTATGTGTTTCTATATGTCTGTCTGTCTGCCTATCTATCTATCTATCTATCTATCTATCTCTGTGTCTGTCTGTCTATATATCTATATATATCTATCTATTTATCTATCTATCAATCTATCTGTGTTTCTATATGTCTGTCTGCCTGCCTATCTATCTATCTATCTATCTATCTCTGTCTGTCTGTCTGTCTGTCTGTCTCTATCTATCTGTCCTTTTATCTCTCGGTCCAGCGATTCCCTCATCTCTATCTCTCCCACCATCAACTTCCTCCCTTATGCGACCCCCGTGAGCTTGACTTCTGACGGTGTAAACAACGGCGAATATCCAGGTAACTATGCTGACCTCCCCCCCCCCCTCTCTCTCTCATACATACACACACACACTCACTCTCTCTATCTTTCTCTCTCTCTCTCTCTCGCTCTCGCTCTCTCTCATTGTCCCTCCCATCACTCGGCTATGATAAATGTCCTCTCTCGCCCGTCGCCCACCAAAACACCCCCAAGACGAACCACACCGCAAATGGTAAACGGCCGCCATATTTTCATTGTTGATGATATTGTAATTTATGACGTCTCCGGAATTTGGAGGAGGATATATGACCTTGTTTGTTTGTTTGTGTGGTTATTATTGAAGATGCTGAAAGACTTTATGAAGGACTTATATGGAACTTCGGCAATACGCTATTCAGTGTACAGTTAGGTCTGAGTACATGATTAGATTGATATTCAGTATTCAATAAATGGATATAAAATCGTAATCATGTACTTAACCTTTAACTGTCCTGATGGTGTAATGGATAGAGTATTTAAAATTCGTATGTGGTAACCCAGGCTCGAATCCCGAGAGGATCATATGCTTTCATTAATTTCATTGGATGGTGTTTGGTGTTGGGAGTGAAATAAATAAATTAGATTATAATATATATATATATATATATATATATATATATATATATATATATATATATATATGAGATAGATAGATAGATAGATAAACAAAGGGGACATTAGTAAAGTATTAAACCTGAATAATGGTGAAATTACCCGAAGAAATGGTTTCAAACTAGATAAATTCCGCCTTAAAACAATAAATATATTAGAGAGAGAGAGAGAGAGAGAGAGAGAGAGCGGAGTGAGTGTGAAAAAACGAGAAGAATCCCATTTAGAAGGTAGCGTCGGGAACATTTCAACTTTTATTTGGAGTTGGCATTTGGGGCAGCTCTCGGAATGGTAAGAGACCCCAGGCTGATAATGGGAGAGAGAGAGAGAGAGAGATAGATAGGGGAGAGAAAAGAGGGAGACAAAAAGGTAGGAAATGAAAGAGAAGATGAACAAGAATAGGAAGAACAAATAAGACTAGGTCAAGAAAAGAAGTAGAAGACAAAAATGGGAAATGGAAGAATAACAGGTAGAACAAATGAAAAAGATATTATTACAAAGACAAAGAAGAAGAAGAAGAAGAAGAGGAGGCAGAGGAGGAATAAGATATAGACGAAGAAGAAAAGGGAAAAAAGGAGGAAGAAGAAAAAGACAAAGAAGAAGAGCGGAGGAATAAGAAGACGAAGAAGAAGAAGAAGAAGGAGGAGGAGGAGGAGGAGGAGGAGGAGGAGGAAAAAGAAAAACAGGGCGATGTTCTGGTATTTGAGGCAGCTCGGATAGTGGGAGACCCGGACTGATAATGGGGAAGCAGGGAGAATAGTAGGAGAAGGAGAAGCAGAAAGGATAGTGGAAGAGGAAGAAGAAAATTACGAAACAAAGAGATAAAGAATGAAAAGAGAAGGAGAAGAAGAAAGATTAGTGGAAGACGAAGAAGGAAAATGGAGAAACAAAGAGATTAAGAAGAAGTGGAGGAATTAGAAAGGCAGTCTCTTGTGATAGTTCAGAAGAGCTGGATGGTGCCCACATCTCAGCCTGGCCAGGTGGACTCTGTCCTTGCAAGGAAGGGAGGATTCAGAAGGATGGATTTCAAGAGGTCGTGCCTGCAGTTGCGTGTTGTCTATGAGTGATTGGATGGAACGGCGAGACATATGAGTATGGATGTGCTTCTGGAAGCTGGTTTGGGGTGGGCAGGGAGGGAGAGATGACAGTATTTGCGTGTGATACCGTGTACTGGGTGTTGTTTTGATATTTCTTGGTGTCTGTGGGTGTGCTGCCATGTAGTGTAGTGGGTGGTGTTGCTCTGTGGAGGTTGCAGCCAGGAATTGAGTGCCTCTCATGTCCAGATGGTCTTTGACTTTGAGGACTTTGGTTAATCGAGGTATGTAACATGGCCGCCAACTGTAATGAAACTGACGAAATTCTCCCCACAAACCAATACAAGAGGACAAGTAGAGAGCCCCCTCTTAGCAGAAGCTGTGGTGTCATCAGCCATTGTCCTCGTAAGACGGTAAAAAATGAATCTTACCTTTGCTTACGCCTGGACAAGACTGATCACCGCCTTTGAAATGGATATCACCTGTCCCGTGATTATTTAATTAATTTATTTATATATATATATATATTTATTTATTTATTTATTGTGCAGTTCGTACAGCCGGATTAACCCATTCAGTACCGGTGCCGTCCTTTTAACTATATTTTGGATACTATTAGACGATTTTACTCAGTTCCAAAAGGACCTCCAGCATTTACAAGGCTTCGAACTATCTCACTTAACCCTCTTTACTACCACAGATCCTTCTTAAGCTACACACATTTCTCTAATCACCAAATTTCTTAACCCAGGTGAACTTTCAAAATCTAAAGTTCCTTCCCTTTTTGGCTTTCGCGACCGGGACATTTGTTTTTTACCAACAAATGTACACACTTCTATTGATCTTGGGGTTATTTTGTAAAGCTTGATGAAGGAGGTCTTGGGAGGAAAATAAAGAAAATAATTAATAGATACACATATAAACCTATCCCCCTTAACCCTTTGAGTACCAGCGACGTGTGTTATCTTTTATGCTAGCTATATTTAGACGATATTATGCAGCTTAGGAAGGATCTGCGGTAGTTGAAAGGGTTGTTTGAGATAGTTTGAAGACTTATTATTGCTAGAGGTCCTCCCTAATCTGAATATAATTATCTAATAGTAGTCGCAATATAAAGAAAAGGACGGGTTAAGAAGCCCGTATTTAGAGGCGGATTGTACTGCGATGATTAGAGCGCTTTGTTCGGCTCCACACTACCTCTGGATCACTGTTGAATAGATACCATAGGCCTCATTCACGATATGATGGTGGTGGTGATGATGGTGATAATAATGGTGGTGGCGATGGTGGTATGGAACTTAAAGGAAGATAATACAATGATGGTGATAATGTTGAATAGATACCATAGGCCTAATTCACGATATGATGGTGATATGATGGTGGTGGTGATGATGGTGATAATAATGGTGGTGGCAATGGTGGTATGGAACTTAAAGGAAGATAATACAATGATGGTGATAATGTTGAATAGATACCATAGGCCTAATTCACGATATGATGGTGATATGATGGTGGTGGTGATGATGGTGATAATAATGGTGGTGGCAATGGTGGTATGGAACTTAAAGGAAGATAATACAATGATGGTGATAATGTTGAATAGATACCATAGGCCTAATTCACGATATGATGGTGATATGATGGTGGTGGTGATGATGGTGATAATAATGGTGGTGGCGATGGTGGTATGGAACTTAAAGGAAGATAATACAATGATGGTGATAATGTTCACAACAATTATTATGATGAGGACGATGGTGAATATAGTGATGAAGATAATATATATGATGAGAAGATGATGATGGTAGTGATGAGGATAATCTCTCGAAGAGGGTTAAATGAGGGAGAGAAGAGAGAGGGAGCGAAGGTGTTGGTTCGACCCAAGGAGATGTAGAGGTTCGACCACTCGGGCTACTTCGACCGTTCAGTACAAATCAATGGCATGGTCTAAAAGCAACTACTCGGTTGTAAGTGGCCACTGAGCCCAAATTAGCTAAGCTTACTAAGTCGGCCACTTTGCCCAAAACGTCTGATTGATCCAAAGTATTTAATCGGCCCATAATGGCCACTTGCCGCAAGATGGCAACTCAGTCCAAAACGGTCACTTCTGTAATCTAGCTAAAACAAACCCGTTATATTTAACTCTGGCATATGCAAGGGACTGGAGTTCTCGATAAGAGGCTTCAGTCCTAACCATATGCTTGACTTACAGTGTGCTGGCCTCATAATCCAATAGGGTTGATAGCCTGTGAAGTCCTATATTAACTAACTAATTATTATTATTAGTATTATTACTATTATTATTATATGAAATGAGATTGCTATATGAGATAGCCTCTCGTATTCAAGCAGTTAATGGTATTCTAAGGAGCGAACAGTATGAGGTGGCGAAATCTCCTGAGCTGTGGTGTGGGGTGGCTGGTTGGCTGAGGAGGTCATGATATACGCTCCCCCAGACCACCATCATCGGCCATTGTCCACCCACAATTGACGCCACTTTGACGGTTTAACAAATACGCCAATTATAAAGAGAGGAGAGGGGAGATCTGGGGAGTCATCATCTCTCTTATACCCGGGCCACCCCTGAGTATATGACACCTGATGAATACTGGCTGAAGGCTGAGAGAGAGAGAGAGTGAGTGTGAGTAATGGGTGAGAGAGAGAGAGAGGGAGTGAGTAAAGGTGAGAGAGAGAGAGGGAGTGAGTAAAGGTGAGAGAGAGAGTTATAAGGAGTTACACAAAATAATTAGTATCTCAGAGACATTGCGGTCCATTCCGAGGAGATACTCAAAGTGGAAGGAGGGAGACTGTTTAGTGCATTACAATCATTACAGAGAGAGAGAGAGAGAGTCAGAGTGAATAAGGGTGAGAGAGAGAGAGAGAGAGTCAGATTGAATAAGGGTGAGAGAGAGAGAGTGAGAGTGAATAAGGGTGAGCGAGAGTACAAAGGGAGTATAAAGGAAATCAAGCAACAACAGGTCTAGTGACCCTTCTAGGCTGCTTGTCCTCCAAAACACTGAGGATCAAGTGTCCAAACAGTGGTTTAGAGTGGGTAAGGGAACATTGGAAAGGGAACTACTGCCCTAGAACTAATGTCCGTGGCAGGATTAGGAAGTTAGTAGGACAGATGGGTTAGTAACTGAGGGGGAATAAAATAAAGTTATTCATTTACAAACGCAGTCAGTCGAGGGTTTGATGTGAGATATTTGTCTAAGCGGAGTTTAAATGAATCAACGGTGCTGCAGTCTATAACGTCTCGGGGAAGCCCATTCCACAAGTTGACAACTCGATTGAAGAAGAAATTCTTTGATTAGTGTGAGTTAAAAGATTTACCAATAATTTTGCAACCGTTACCCCGTGTGTAACTAGATTGGTCGATAGTGAAGTACTTACTACAGTTCATATTGTCGATGCCTTTGATGATTTTGAACACTTGAATTAAGTCACCTCTTAATCTGCGCTGGGTTAAAGGAAATAGATTTAATTCTCTAAGACGCTCTTCGTATGGTTTGTTCTTTAGGCTAGGTATCATTTGGTAACTCTACGTTGAACTCGTTCTAGCTTGTTTATATCTTTTTGGTAATAAGGGCACCAGGATTGAACGCAGTATTCCAGAAGAGGGCGGACTAAGGAATTGTAAAGGGTTAGGAGAGAGAGAGAGTGAGAATATATAAGGGTGAGAGCTGAGCGAGAGAGTGGGTGAGAGTGATAATGTGAGTGAGTGAGAGAGAGAGAGAGTAGGGGTGAGAGATTGAGAGTGAGTTATATAGATACACAAACCACATAGACTTTTCAGTCCTTACTAGGCAGATCGGCCTTAGATCTAAAAAACGGATATGCTAGGGTTTAAGACAAGGAGAGAGAGAGAGAGAGTGGGGGTGAGCGAGTGAAAGTGAGTTATATAAATAGACAAACTACACAGACTTTGCAGCCCTTATACAGATATATATATATATATATATATAAAATACCGTAAATTCTTTGTGATGCTTGTGACAATCATAGTTTGCTCAGAGGGTTTAAGATTTCAACAGAACTGTCACTCTAGTCGTCCACAATAATAATACCAAGTCATCGTTGGGAAAGGATACCCCTCAATCTCTCTTTAGTGTGTGTGTGTGTGAGAGAAAGAGAGAGAGCGAGAGAAGGGAGGGAGAAGGAGTGTGAGAGGGAGTGAAAAGGATACCCCTCAATCTCTCTTTAGTGTGTGTGTGTGTGTGAGAGAAAGAGAGAGAGCGAGAGAAGGGAGGGAGAAGGAGTGTGAGAGGGAGTGAAAATGAGAGAGAGAGAGAAAGGGGGAGGGAGTATGAGTGAGTGCAAATGAGAGAGAAAGAGAGTTACACTGAGCTACACAGATACTCAGACCTTGCGGTCAGTACTAGGTGATCCAGCCTTAATACCACTAGACAGAGCCGTTCATAGTAGAATAATAGGACAGCAGAGAGAGAGAGAGAGAGAAAGTATAAATGACTTCAGCGAGTTACGTATACCCCAATTCAAAGGTTCTGCTACAATATTGATGTTAAGGGGAGGTATTTAGTTTGTTCCCTAGACCTCCATCTATCTATCTATCTATCTATTGCCTGACGCCGTGATCCCCGAATGGGTGGCCACGAACGAACCGCCCCCATGCACCTCTGTCCCCAGTCAGTCGACGCCCCTCCCCCCAACCAGCACCACCTTCGTTCATGTACTTCCTCACTCCATCCTTCCACCTCATATTCGGTCTACCTCTCCCCCTCTGTCCCTCCACCTCGCTCTCATACACCCTCTTAGTCATTCTCTCGCTTTCCATACGTTCCATATGGCCGAACCATCTCAAGTTGTTCCTTTTCACACTTTCCAGCACATCTACCTCCATCAACCTTAAAATTACACCCCCTTGAGTCCCTTTCTAGATAAATTTCTACATTTTTCGGTAGAAATATGTCCCGGCCAAAGGCCGGTTCCTCTTAAATTACAGGCTCGCTATCGCTCGCCAGGATAAAATCGACACCTGAATTGCACGAAAGGTCTTAATATGGGGTGAAAGTTCTTAAAATCGCTAAACTAATGGGGCAAACGTTTTATAATATCAAAAGCAACGGGGCTAAACATGAGGGAGAAAGGGGTCAAGAAAAAAATCCCTCAAGTGGAGATCTACCCTTAACTCGTGTCAATTCCAGGAAGCAGCTAAAAATATCTCAATCTTACGAGACGGTACAAAGAATGAAAGGTGAGGCGTGACTGGATATAAAAGAGAAAAGTTTAAGATGGTCAAAATACGTTAAGGGGAGATGGGTCGTTTCCTGGTCTCCCTTCTTCCTCATGTTTAGCCCTCTTAAAGTTTTCAAAATATGTGACGTTCGGCCCATTAGTTTGGCGATTTTAAGACTTTGCGTTCCATTTCTTTGTCAATATTTAGACTTTTCGTGTCATTTAGGTGTCAATTTTTTCCTGGCGAGCGATAGCTAGGAATCCTTCTCCCCTTGTAAAATTCTCCTACTCATCGAGACAGAGAAAAGGGCGATTGAACGCGAAAGTGGTCCCGGACCCTGAGAATTGGAACCCTTGAATGTTGTTTCTGTTCGGGCTCAGTATCGAGTCGGCCACCCCCAGCAAGTAAGTATGTGCCTGAATACATACATACATACATACATACATACATACATGTACAGTATATGTATGTACTGTATATACTCAGTCAATCCCCACTTTTTCTTTTTCTTTTGTTTTTGTTTGTTTACATACATAATAATAATGTAATTATTATGTTCTTTCCACCAACCAACTTCACCTCTAAAATCAATTAATGAAATCAACAAATACATGTGGCACTCCAAGGGCTCGAACCTAAGATACGCACACCGAAATCCAATAATGTAACTCCCCCACCACTCCCCCAAGATGAATTATGTAGCCGAGCCGTCGATAATGGCCGGGAGTTGAGCCTAATATTTCAATTGTTATGGTCACTCCGTACACAAGGCCTGACAAAGGAGAAAGACTCGTAAATGTCACATCAGGGGGAGGTTTAAGTCGCTTGGCACTCCATACGTCACGCGATCGGGCCGGCGCGGGTGGGGGGGGGGGGCTTTCAGGGGAGGTGGTTGTATTTATATGCCTATTGTTATATCTCTATGATGGTTTAGTTACCTCGGTAGACGTCCATCAAGCTGTAATAAACACCCCCTTAGAACCCCCCCCCCCCACCCCGACCCTTCAAGATCAATTTGCACGTTTTTCGGTAATAAAATGTCTCGGCCGCCGCCCGGATCCTCTTAACATTACAGGCTCGCTTTCGTTCGCCAGGACAAAATCGACACCTAAATAGCACGAAAGGTCTTAATATTGACAAAGAAATGGGGCGTCAAGTCTTAAAATCGTCAAACTAACGGGCCGAACGTCTTAAAATATACAAAACAAAACAATGGGACTAAACACGATGGAGAAAGGTAACCAGAAAATCCGGCCATCTCCCCTGGTGGACGTAATATACATAGAGTGGCCCTGTTCGATGTTGGCGTGATTTACAGGCGTCTGTGGAGGTTTAGTGGCTGAGAGAGCGAGAGCGAGAGAGAGTTACATATATTCAGACCACACACACACACACACACACAGAGAGAGAGAGAGAGCGAGAGCGAGAGAGAGTTACATATATTCAGACCACACACACACACACACACAGAGAGAGAGAGCGAGAGCGAGAGCGAGAGAGAGTTACATATATTCAGACCACACACACACACACACACAGAGAGAGAGAGAGAGAGAGAGTTAGAGTTAGAGTTAGTTACAAGAAGTCACAAGATATAGTTAGTATCTCGGATATCTTGCAGTCCATTCCGAGGAGATACTCGAAGTGGAAGGAGAGAGACTGTTTAGTGCACTACACTCATTACAGAGTGTGCACAATACTATCTACTCTTCTTGAACTGCTCTACTGAAGAACTGTTTACAACTTCGGAGGAAAGTTTGTTCCAGGTAGAACAGATCGTGTAAGTAAAAATGTTTCCACAAACACATTTGAAACTCGCGCTTCAAAGGTAGAGGGTGGAGGTGGAGGGAGGGAGTGGACGGGGGATGATGTGTGGTGGGGGATGGAGTGAGGTGGGAATGAAGTGGGGGAAAGAAAGGGGGGTGGACGGAGGAGGTGGGTTTTGAACGGATGAGGTAGGGATGCGGAGGTGGGGGATGGGCAGAGTAGGTAGGGATGGAGTGGGGATGTGGAAAGAGTAGGTAGGGATGGACTAGGGGTGTTTATTTGGTATTCGGTTTGTCCTCCCTCCTCCCTGAAGTAACTCTGACACCGTACGATTTTCACCACCTTAGCTTAATGATTACGGCTTCTCAACTTTGGAATGCATGCAGATATTATACATTGCAGTTCTCTGTTATATTGTTTATTATCAGTCCTGTATTTACTGACTATGGTTTGCTAGAGAAATACACTGGCTTCCGGGGGGTGGGCCGTCTGCTTGTAACAGGTGATCAGTGTTCGGATGACTTGGCAAACTCTAAAGAATTCTTAGTTGATTTGCTTATACATTACGAATGCTGCCTAACACAACCATGCCGAACATAACTTACTTAAATTGTCCGTGATATATAAACACAACAACACTACAGAGAGGTGTTTCTCAAGTATAATCGTTTATAAACTTACGAAGAGAAGTCATGAAGGAAGGTTGATAAATGTTTCGGACACCACGGCGTTTATTTACATTACGGTGTCCGTGTCTCGGTGTTGTGTTGATCGTTTTTATCGGCTTTCATCTGCGTCTAGTCGGCGGATCATGGAGTGCTACGTGCATGGTAAGTTGTACTGAAATCTGTGCAAGGTATTGTAGATAGTTTCATATATTGGCGTTAACGTTGGCAGGTCTGAGAGCATTTAAAGGATTCTCCTCGGAAAATTTACCTCTCTCGGAGGCTCCTCCCCTCCTCCTTTCTCTCTCTCATATAATAAGATTAGTATTAAATCCCTTTGAGCTCAAGACCTTAATTCTAACTCTGACATTTACGTACAGTACTTCCCCGAAAACAAGCTAGATAACCGAACGCATTGCCTTGGAAAATGTATGCGATTTATTTGTGTCCCCCCCCCCCCCTCAAGGATTACTTCGTCTGGCAATATATAGATATATACATATAGCTAGACCAACATGCGAATCCCTTTCCATTTATCTGATATGTTTGCCAGTATTATCGTATAGAAAATGTCTTGCCTAATTTAGTATTACAAATTGCTTTAAATTCATGTGTACAGTCACGAGCATAAATGCTGGGACATCAACCAGATAACGTAAACTCCTTCATCAAGGGAGGTTTATACAAAGCTGAATAAAATCGTTTAACGATAGCTAGAATGAAAAAGAAATCCTTGTGAATTTGAATATAAAGTTTAGAAGAAAAAAATTGGAGACGAAGGGGCGAACATTATTTGGTTGGTGTCGCAGTATTTATGTTTGTGACTACATATTTCCGAAACGTTATAAGCAATGGATAATTATACATGCATATTTCATTTGAAACTCGCGCTTCAAAGGTAGAGGGGGTGGAGGAGGGAGTGCACGGGGGAGGTAGGGATGAAGTGGGGTGGGGATGCGACGGAGGAGGTGGTGATGGAGTGGGGGAAAGGAGGTGGGGGTTGGACGGAGGAGGTGGGGATGGAGTGGGGGAAAGGAGGTGGGGTATGTGAACGGAGGAGGTAGGGATGGAGTGGGGATGTGGACGGAGGAGGTAGGGATGGAGTGGAGATGTGGACGGAGGAGGTGGGAATGGACTGGGGATATTTATGTGGTATTCTGTTTGTCCTCCCTCCTCCCCGAATTAACTTAGAGACACCGTAGGATATTTACTACCTTAGTTTAACGATTACGGCTTTTCAACATTGGAATGCATGCAGATATTATACGTTGCAGTTCTGTTATATAGTACAAGATCAGTCCTGTATTTACTGACTATGGTTTGTTAGAGAAATACACTGGCTTCCGGGGTGGCCCGTCTGCCTGTAACAGGTGATCAGTGTTCGGATGACTTGGCGAATTCTAATGAATTCTTAGTTTAATTACTTATATATTACGAATGGTGACTAACATAACTATGATGAACATAACTTACTTAAATTATCCGTGATATATAAACACACAATAACTACAGAGAGGTGTTTCTCAAGTAGAATCGTTTATAAACTTACGAAGAGAAGTCATGAAGGAAGGTTGATAAATGTTTCGGACACCGCGGCGTTTATTTACATTACGGTGTCCGTGTCTCGGTGTTGTGTTGATCGTTTTTATCGGCTTTCATCTGCGTCTAGTTGGCGGATCATGGAGTTCTGCTTGTAGGGTAAGTTGTACTGAAGTTTGTACATGCTATTAGAGACAGTTTGATTAATTGGCGTTAACGTTAGAAGGTCTTAGAGCATTTAATGGATTCTCCTCGGAAAATTTACCTCTCTCCCTTCCTCCTCCCCTCCCCCGTTCTCTCTCTCATAATAGGATAATAAGCTTAGTTTTAAATCACTGTGTACTCATGACCTTAATTCTAACTCACAATGTATGGTAATTTAATTTAATCTTCACGTTGATGGCTTATTACAGTATATTTCAACTTTTAGTAAAATACTAACAAGGTGAAGTGTCACGTAGGCAGGGATTTCACATATCTCCATTATAGTCAAACACACACTCACTTCTTGCATTCAGTTGCTCATGAGGATACGCAGGCATAAACATACGTATTTACGTAAAAACACTCGTTGACTAGAAGGGTAGGGAGACACTAGTTACAGGCAGTTTTGCCTTTTGTATCCTTCATACACATGGTTAAAAAGACAACACACGCACATAACCACACTTATGACACACACACACACACACAAAAACACACTCTGATACACTCCTCCACATACATAATTATGCACACACACACATACGTAGACATTTTGACGAACACACACAAGCCTATGTGCTGTCACACACACACACACACACATGTGCACTATAGCCCGCACAAACCCAACAATCCCACCCACCCACACCCCCTTTTTCCCGAACCGCGGTGGTGGTGATGGTGGTGGTCAACATTTCCGGTGAAACTTTGCAACAGTAGCGAGGTCAGTGTGGAGTAGCGGGAGGAGGTCACGAGCTGGGGGTCATAAAAGGGTCATCCGGCTATACGTTTACGAGGTCATGCTACGCCTTCAATGACCTTTCGTGGGGTAAGGAACGGAGGGTTTTTTTCGGATTTTTGTTTTGCTTCCGGCCGGCCCTCGTTCTTGCTGGCTCTCGATCGCTTGGTTCTGGCTCTTTCTCTCTCTTGTTCTGGCTCGCTTGCTGTCTTCACTTCTCTCACTCTCTATCTATCTATCTGTTGTCTGTCTCTGTATGTCTCTCTGTATGTCTCTATCTATCTGTCTGTCTGTCTGTCTGTATCTATCTATCTATCTGTCTGTCTGTCTGTCTCTCTCTGTATGTCTATCTATCTATCTGTCTGTCTGTCTCTGTCTGTCTGTCTGTCTCTGTATGTCTCTCTCTGTATGTCTATCTATCTATCTGTCTGTGTCTATCTATCTATCTGTCTGTATCTATCTATCTGTCTATCTATCTATCTATCTATCTATCTATCTCTATCTATCTATCTATCTAGCTATCTCTATCTGTAGGCTATATATACAGTATATTTAATGTGTGTATGTATATGTATGTATATATACATACGGTATATGCACAGTATATATCGTTTGTGACTCCTCTTTTATTTTAATTTGTTTTCACGTTTATATAAATTGTCTCATTTTTAGATATCCTCCCATTTTGTTCTTCAAGCGTGCAACTCATTGTATGTACCGGTATCAATGTTCACTTTCTTTGTCCTCATCTTTTTCCTTCCTCATGCCTCTCTTTCTCTTTGCGTTACCTTCTCTTTATCAGCTATTTGGCTTTCTTATCTTCGCTTTCTTTCCTTCCTGCTTCCCCTTTCTCTCTGTATTGCCTTCCCTTTATCATCTATTTTTCTTATTTTCTCTTTCCTTTCCTCCTTGCCTTCTCTTTATCAGCTATTTGTCTCTTATATTCTGTCTTTCCTGCCTGCCTTCTCTTTATCGCCTTCTCTTTATCATATATTTTTCTTATATTATCTTTCTTTCCTCCCTGCTTCCTCTTTCTCTCTGTAATGCCTTCACTTTATCATCTATTTCCTTCCCTCCCTGCTTTCTCTTTCTCTTTGCATTACCTTCACTTTATCAGCTATTTTTCTTTCTTATCTTCTCTTTCTTATCTTCTCTTTCTCTCTGTAATGCCTTCTCTTTATCATCGATTTCCTTTCCTCTCTGCTTTCTCTTTCTCTCTGTATTGCCATATGTTTATCATCTCTCTCTGCTCCCTGGTTTCTCTCTTTATCGTTTCTTCTTCATTATCTCATTATCTCTCTTCTCCCTGCTTTGGTTCTATGAAAGTTCGGCACCAGAAACTTGGGCACCGCATTTTCGGCACCGTGATATTTGGGCACCTAGAATTTTGGGCACCGTGATATTTGGGCACCGTGATATTTGGGCACCTAGAGTTTTGGGCACCGTGCTATTTGGGCACCTAGAATTTTGGGCACCATGACATTTGGGCACCTAGAATTTTGGGCACCATGCCATTTGGGCACCTGGAATTGTGGGCACCATTAACTATTTGGGCACCAGCCATATTGTGGTGATGGAGGCGAAGATTCTAATAATAGTGATGATAGTATTGTCAGTAGTAATGATAGTCATGACAACAGTGATGATGGTAATAACAATAGTAATGATAGTGATGGTAATAGTGATGATGGTAATAACATTAGTAATGATGATGGTAATGACAGTAGTATTGATGGTGATATCAATAATGATGGTGATTATTATAGTAGTAATGATGGTGAAGCCAGTAGTCATGATAATGATGGTGATATCAATAATGATGTAGTAATGATGGTGATGACAGTAGTCATGATAATGATGGTGATATCAATAATGATGGTGATTATTATAGTAGTAATGATGGTGATGACAGTAGTCATGATAACATTCTCTCTCTCTCTCTCTCTCTCACTCGTTGGCCGCTACCCAAACACAACTGCGAAAACCAAGCAAAATTAAAGTGAGAGGAGGAGGAAGTTGAGAGAGAGAGAGTGATCGTTTGAGTGTATGTGTATGTGCATGTGTGTGCATACATAATGTAAATATGTGAATGCGCGTGTCAGATAGATAGATAGATAGATAAACAGATAGATAGATAGAATATGAGAGTGAGTGAGAGTAACAATGAGAGAGAGAGAGAAAATGGTGAAGGATTTGTAAGGAAAGCACACACAAATGTAAACTAAATAAGTAAACTAAAGAAAATAATAGAAACGCGAAAAGACCGAAAAGACAATGGTAAGGAGAGACGAGAACAAGATTAATGATGGAGGAGAGAGAGAGAGAGAGAGAGAGAGAGAGAGAGAGAGAGAGAGAGAGAGAGAGAGAGAGAGAGAGAGTCGAAGAAAGAGAAAGAGTAAAAGTAACAGAGAAGGTAGGGAGGACAGAAAGAGATAAAATAGAGAAAAGGAAGAGAAGAGAGTAAAGAGAAAAGAATAGGGTAAAGCCGAAGTCACACCAACATTAACTTTATCGGCTGCATGTATCGGAGTCTTGAATCCACTACAAGTTATCATATTATTTTGATTGTTGTTGCTATTTATTCGTATATTGAATTAAACTGTAAACGATTGGGAGCTGTTAAGGTGCAACATTAATATGACATAAGCAATTGAAAGTAGACTCGACTTTACCTACTATTATTACTCGGATACCATGACTTCCTAAGCTGAATAAAATCGTCTGAAAGGGTGTCCCTGGTACCGTAATGCATGGGTTAAGGAGAGAGAGAGAGAGAGAGAGAGAGAGAGAGAGAGAGAGAGAGAGAGAGAGAGTAAAACGTGCACAAAAATAAGTTAAGTGGGAAACGCACGGAGAACAAAATAATGAAATGTATTAAAAGGGAGGAAGCGAATGGACCCCGATGAAAGGAAATAAGAGACTAACACCGAGTTAATTGGGGAGATGGGTCGTTTATCTGGTCCCCCTTCTCCCTCATGCTTAACCCCATTAGTTTTGATATTATAAGACGTTCGGCCCATTAGTTTGGCGATTTTAACGCCTTTCGCCCCATTTCGTTGTCAATTTTAAGACCTTCCGTGCCATTTAGGTGTTGATTTTTTCCTGGCGAGCTAAAGCGAGCCTGAAATTTTAAGAGGAATCGGCCTTCGGCCGTGACATTTTTCTACCGAAAAATGTACACATATATCTTGAAGGGGGATCTAGGGAGTATTTTTTACGATTGATGAAGGTCTATTGAGGAAAAAAAAAAAAAAAAAAAATATATGAATAAACTCCCAACATAACCACTGTCCCCTTAAAAGGGAGGAAGCGAATGGACTCCGATGAAAGGAAATAAGAGACTAACAAGAGTTAATTGAGCAGGAAGAACAAGGGGAGAGACGTGGATTCCTTTCCTATTAGTGCAAGATTTTGAAATATATACTACAATATTTATATTTGTTATTGTCATAAAAAACATACGGTTACAATGTTACTTTTAACCGTTTACACAGTAAATATTCTATCTATAGGCTGAGCTCTGGAACTCTCTCCCTGAATCCATCTTTCCCTCATCCTATGACTTAAATTGCTTCAAACTCCGTGTGTCCAAACATTTTGGCTCGAAAATAACTTTATTTTGGCCCTGTCACTCTTTCAACTCTGGGGGAGGCACTCGTCACAGGCTGTTTTGCCTTCTGTCTCCCTCATCCACATAGAACAAGACATGACAAGGGGACCCTATACTGAAAACATGACAAGGGGACCCTATACTGAAAACATGACAAGGGGACCCTATACTGAAAACATGACAAGGGGACCCTATACTGAAAACATGACAAGGGGACCCTATACTGAAAACATGACAAGGGGACCCTATACTGAAAACATGACAAGGGGACCCTATACTGAAAACATGACTAAGGGACCCTATACTGAAAACATGACAAGGGGACCCTATACTGAAAACATGACAAGGGGACCCTATACTGAAAACATGACAAGGGACCCTATACTGAAAACATGACAAGGGGACCCTATACTGAAAACATGACAAGGGGACCCTATACTGAAAACATGACAAGGGGACCCTATACTGAAAACATGACAAGGGGACCCTATACTGAAAACATGACAAGGGGACCCTATACTGAAAACATGACAAGGGGACCCTATACTGAAAACATGACAAGGGGACCCTATACTGAAAACATGACAAGGGGACCCTATACTGAAAACATGACAAGGGGACCCTATACTGAAAACATGACAAGGGGACCCTATACTGAAAATAACATCGATGGAGAAAGCAAAATATGGTTGACAATCAGAGGAGATCAAGCTTGGTGGAGGAAGGGAGAAGGCAAAGGAAAGTATCGATGAAATATAATGGGAGCAAATTAGAAGAATGAACGTGTTGAAGCAAATAATAAGAAACGCTTGAAGTAAATAGAGGCGAGTCGAGTCAGTAAGAGAACGAGGAGTAAAGAGAGGGGAGAGAGAGTAGTAAAGAGAGCGTGTGTGTGTGAGAGAGAGGGGAGAGAGAGTAGTAAAGAGAGCGTGTGTGTGTGAGAGAGAGGGGAGAGTGTAGTAAAGAGAGGGGAGAGAGAGTGGTAAAGAGAGCGTGTGTGTGTGAGAGAGAGGGGAGAGTGTAGTAAAGAGAGGGGAGAGAGAGTAGTAAAGAGAGCGTGTGTGTGTGAGAGAGAGGGGAGAGTGTAGTAAAGAGAGGGGAGATAGTAAAGAGAGCGTGTGTGTGTGAGAGAGCGTAGTAAAGGGAGTGTGTGTGAGAGAGAGAGTAGTAAAGCGAGTGTGTGATAGTAAAGATAGTGTGTGTGTGTGTGTGAGAGAGAGAGAGTAGTAAAGCGAGTTTGTGTGTTTGTGTGTGTGAGAGAGAGAAAGAGAGAGGGAGGGGGGAGAGAGTAGTAAAGAGAGTGTGTATGTGAGAGAGAAAGAGAGAGATGATAAAGAGAGTATGTGTGTGAGAGAGAGAGAGAGAGAGGGGGAAGAGCGAGTAGTAAAGAGAGAGTGAGAGAGAGGGGAGAAAGAATGAGGGGAGACGCACCATATGCCTCACGCTCCCTCCGTTTAGCCTCCCCCTCACAGGACATAACACTCTCCCCTCGCCCCGATCCCAGTGGGGAGATTCCACCACCCGTTGGAACCGATAAGAAAAATTGGTTCTATCAAAATGATAAAGCCTCTAATATCAGCGTAATCTCCCCTCGCCCCTCCCCTCTAAACCTTCCCCTCAGAGCCCGAGAATCCCCTCTCTATTAGAATCATTCAGCATTATCGTTTCAAGCATCCAAACCGTGAAATTTCCTCCCCTTGTCATCCAATTGTTCTTTCTCTTCGCGAGTCAGAGTCGTCGACGGAGCAATAAAGAGGCGATATTTTGTAGTCGAGTCCTTTATTTCCAAGCAGAGATTTCCCTCCGATGTGCCTGGGATCGGGAATTACTGGCTCTTGCAGGAATGGAAGGAGGAGGAGGACGAGGACGAGGAGATGCTTTTGTTTTTGTTCTTTTTCTTCGGGGGTTCTGCATTAGTATAAGTAACACCCCGTTCTTAACATTAATCATCAATTACAAACCCCAATGTACTTGAATAAACTAATGAAGGCATATGGTCCTCCCGGGATTCGAACTAGAGTATTCCAGCATTTGCCGCGAAAAACCCAAACTGGCAACATGTCACTAGTTAGCTCTATCTGCAAATCGTTTAGCAGCCCTGGTTAACGGCGCCTCCCGACTGAAAGGGCACAAGGGCGCTACTCCTCTCGTCGATCCCTAGCCGCATTTTCTCGCTTATTTTTCAGGGTCCCCAAAAACACGGCTGCTGGATATTACCCGCCGCCCAGGGTAAGGGGACATGGGTCGTTTTTCTGGTAACTTTTCTCTCTCATGTGTAGCCTCATTAGTTTTCAGATGTTAAGATGTTTGCCCCATTAGTTAGTCGATTACAAGACCTTTCGCCCCATTTCTTCGTCAATATTTAGACCTTTCGTGCTATTTAGGTGTCAATTTTTTCCCTGGCGAACAATAATGAGCCTGTAATGTTGGAAGAACCGGCTTTTTCTACCGAAAAATGTACAAATTAATCTAGAAGGGGGATCTAATGGATTTTTTTTTTTTTAATTTGATGGAGGTTTAGGGAGGAAACTCGAAAAATAATGAATACATGCAAAAATCGCCCAAAAAGTGAACCATCCCCCCTTAATATCCGCCCTGAGCCCCCCAGAACCCGGTCTAGCCTCACCTTTTTTCTATCACCTCGGCGACGGCCCCTACGCCTTTCAACATCGGTGTCGCCATTTTGTATATAGATGGCGCATTACTCGCTCCGTCGCCCTCTCGGATAAGATTCCAGGAGCGGCCGGATTCGAACCTGTGGAAAATGGGATGCGGAGGAGATGGGAGGGGAGAGGGAAGGAAGGAAGGAGGGAGGAGGGAAAGAAGGGAGGGGAGAAGGAACAGGAAAGAAGGGGAGGGGAGAGGGAAGGAAGGAAGGAGGGAGGGAAGGAAGGAAGGGAGGGGAGAGGGAAGGAAGGAAGGGAGAGGAGAGGGAAGGAAGGAAGGGAGGGGAGAGGGAAGGAAGGGAGGGGAGAGGGAAGGAAGGAGGGAAAGGAAGGGAGGGTAGGAAGAAGGAAGGAAGGTAGGGAGGGGAGAGGGAAGGAAGGAAGGGGAGAGGGAAGGAAGGAAGGAAGGGGAGAGGGAAGGAAGGAGGCCAGGGGTAGCTACAACGAGATAGGACTGAACGCCCAGATGACAACGGCGCACGGCGAGACTTTATGTTAATGAAGGAGGAATGTGTTGTTTAGGGCGAGGCCAAGCTGTGTCTCATCTGCCCTTTGTAAGTCAGAATTCCTGCCGAAGATGAAATAGAAACTCGACCTTCAAATTGTATGCATGTTAGTTATACACATGGCTGACGTGAAGGTAGTTTTTCTTTTGTATTTGTTTTCCTAGTCGAGTTACTGACAAACATACAATTCTAATATGAATTGCAATCTTTGTGTTAAACCTTTTTGTTGCACTAATTCCAAGTGTTTGAAATGTTGATTACGAGTGAGAATAATGAGGAGCACAGGGCACCCAAAAGGCAAGTCGTGAGGGAAGTCAAGCATCACAAAGACAATTTTCACCGAGTGTCGTCGTGTCTGAGAGGTGGGGAGAGTTTTGGTCGGGTTCGGACGCGGCCGGGGCTGCCTAATGTGGCGTCTCGCGGGACCAATAGAAAACGAGGGTGATAGCAGTGTTGCCAAGACCGCGCCGCACTAGATCTCTTTCGTCTAGTGATACCTGCAATATTAGACTTGAATATCCAGCCATGTGCATGCGATGAATTTAATAGTCCGTAATGTCAGCTCGGAGGTGGCTATTAACTCATATTTCACGCGGGGAGACATGAGTGGCCATAATGGTTGTGAGTGAGGGGAACGTCTCCACCTTGGCGACGCTGTGAAAGAGTCGTAGCTCGGGGGGGTGGCAGATACCTCCACCTATAACTAATGTTCCTCACTTCAGGACCAATACCAGCGTTTAAATAGAGTTTTAAGGGTTGTTACAGGCACCATCGCAGACTTGCACTGCTATTCATCAGACAGATCCATGCGAGGGCCTCCTGCAGCGACCAAAACGTAGCTTCTCGCTAAACGCGAGAATATCTTGGGGGAAAGTGAAGACACATCGAGCGAGGCTGTGATGGTACGGTATTGAACAGGAGAGAGGGAGAGAGAGAAGACTACAAGTGTCGCCCAAGACGCTCTGCCGCTTGGGTGGTGTTGAATCCCCTTTAATTTATAGATTTCCCCCACCTCCTCTGCCTTCTCTCCTCCCAGCTCCTTCCTCTCTCTCGCTTCTCCTCCTCTCTCGTAAAGCCATCCAGGGAATTATTTACTTTCTAGTACACTGACGTTGATGCATTGGGTCGGATAATCGTTTCAGCAGCTAGAAGGAGCGAACCCAGAGAGCACCCAAGAGGGGGTATCATAGGATCTTAAGGGGGAGTTAGTTGATTTTTCTCCATGTTTAATCCCATTAGCTTTGAGATTTTAAGACGTTAGTTCCATTAGGTTGGTGATTGTAAGACCTTTCGCTCCATTCATTGGTCAATATTAAAACCTTTCGTTCCATTTAGGTGTCGATTATTTCCTGTAATTGTAGGAAGCACCAACCGAAAAATATACAAATTTATCTTGAAAGGGGGGGGGGGGGGTCTAGAGTTTTTTTCTTCTAAGCTTGGTGGAGGTCTAGCGATGAATCTATAAAATAAACAGTAAAATAAATAAGTACAGTACAGTATACCAAACCAATAACCACCAGCCCCTTAAAATGGACGTCAGGGCCCCCCCCCCCCCCCGCTGGTCTTCGGAAGCTAGAAACAAAGGCGTATTTACTCTCCTAGCTCACTCTCCCCTTCTGCTCTTTCTTCTGCAGCGTCGGGTAGGGAGTCACTTTTTATGGTCCCCCTTCTCCCTGAGGTTTAGCATATTAATTTTGAGATTTTCAGAGGTTTGTTCCGTTAGTTTGGCGATTTTAAGACCTTCCGCCCCATTTCCTTGTCAATATTAGGACCTTTCGTGCTCTTTAAGTGTCGATTTTTTCCTGGCGAACGAAAGTGAGCCTGTAATTTTGGAAGAATCGGCCTTCGGCCAGGACAATTTTCTACCGAAAAATGTACAAATTTATCTTGAAAGGGGGTCTAGGGGGTGTTTTATAAGCTTGATGGAGGTCTAGCGAGGAAACTAAAACAAATAATTAACTAATAAATATGTAGAAAAAACAAAAACAAAAAAACAAAAACAGCACTACCCCCTTAAGCCCCTGGAGTAATGAAGGTGAGGGGTCGAGGTATGATGCCTCTTAAGGATGTCTCGGGGAGGATCTGGGTTAAAATCTTTATGGGCGAGGAACGTCGGCAAAAGTTGTGGTTTATTTGAGTGGGAGAGATTACGAACGCCGCTCGGATTACGCCCTGGTCTCGCATTTAACCCCTTCTGTACCGGTGCCGTCTCTTTAATGCTATTTTTGTCTTCTTCTTTTTTTCTATGTGGATGAGGGAGACAAAAGGCAGAGCTGCCTGTCACAAGTGCCTCCTCCAGAGTTGAAAGTAGGTAGGGACGAACAAACTAAAAATCAGACCGATTAAACCCAAGTGGGGACGAACAAACTACCTAGCCAGAATCAGCTGGTAGAGACGAATACTGTTTTTTTTTTTTGTGACAGAAAGAAGTGTGGTGTGCTTGTTTAGTGTAGTGAAGTAGATAGGAAGAAGAGGTGTTTGTGAGAGCTAGCTGGATAACTCTGTGTAGGTGAGGCACAAACAGAAACAGTAAGGGAAGCCAGACACATGAAACAAAGAGTTCCAGCAACTCCTTATCATATGCCTATAGGCCTCCCATGGGTATTGCCTTGTTCGACTGGTGCTTGCAATCTCCCCATCTGGCTATATTTAGACGATTTTGTGCAGTTTAAGAAGGATCTGTGGTAGTAAAAAGGGTTAAGTGGGATAGGTCGAAGCCTGCAAATTGCTAGAGGCCCTCTTTTAAGCTGAATCAAGTCGTTTTCTGGTAGCCAGAATAAAGTTAAAATTATGTCTCCGGTACAGAAGAGGTTAATATGATCGAACACATTGCACACACTCACACACGTACGATACAGACACTCATACATACTCACACGCGTACGCACACACAGCCACTCATACACACACACACACACACACAGCCACTAATACACACACATAAACACACACACACCAAGCTGTTTGATACTGGAGGGGAACAATATTTGGCTTTGTTGGGTACACGTCTTACTCCGAGAAACTTACAGGAGTTTGTTGACAGAAAGGCAAATTTGTGCTTACAAATAAATACGAATATAATTTTGATATATCGAAACATTCATACAATTAATGTTTGACTTACATGCAGCAAACATTTAGTTAGAGTTTAGTATATTTTTTGGTTTAATATTACAAGAAAACCCAACAATTCACCTTTTTAATTGAAATGTTTCATAAAATAATGAGAAACAATATTATAATTTGATATAAGTCCACAAGTTGGTTGTTTATATAATTATCATATAGACAATGATGCAAAAATAAATAAATAAATAAATTATCTAAACGGGATAAAGAAAAATAGGAAAACAGCCCTAGTAGAAAGAAAATCTATACAAATTCGTTCATATTATTTACAAAGGAAAATTTACTAAAACAACTATATCATATAGTTTACACCAAAATATAGAGAAAAAAGAAATATTCAGCTGTCAATCGATTATGACAAGATAAGAATAAGTAAGCAGGACACGATTTTACGCTATTACTTATGTGAAGATTTTGTTAAACCTGCTATTCGTGTATAGAAATGCACTTTATTTTATATTCGTTACAAAACACAATTGAAAAGAAGCAAGCAAAAGATAACGACAGTAGCTATATATTCTTGAATTTGTAAAGCACACACACACACACACCCACCCACCCACACCCACACACACTCGTTTTAAATTGATCATAAATGTTTTATGAGAACGTTGCATTAATGGTTGATATGCACCTCATAAATGCAGGTATTTGTTAGTTGTTAAGATATTAAGTAACTTTAAGCTCCTGACTCAAGTAGCTCTCTCTCTCTCTCTCTTCCTCTTTCTTTCTTTCTTTCTTTCTTGCTTTCTTTCGTTCTTGCTTTATTTCTCTCTCTCTCTCTCTCTCTCTCTCTCTCTATCTCTATCTCTATCTCTATCTCTCTCTCTCTTAAACACACAAAACGCTCTCACATAAACCAAATGCTCATACACACCACTTGTTAACACACACACACATTCTTATTCATACACGTTCAAGCAAATACCGATTCACAGGATTGCACTTACACAAATACGCACATATATACATACACACATACGCACATACATACACACACACACACACACGCAAAAATAATGTACAGTTGACCTTATAAGTTTATATCCTCTCTATTATTTTATGTGTGGAAGGAAATTTAACCCCTTGAGCACGATGACGCCTCTTTACCTTTGATTCTGGCTAAAATTAGACGACTTTATTCAGCTTACAAAGTACGGTCGCGCTAATAAGTGATGTCTCGGCACCAAGTATGTTTTGATCAATAATATCTAAGCTTCATTTCTTCATATCGAGTGAAATATACAAACATGTGCCTACACTTACCCACCCTATTTAACATCTGACAGACATGAATACAGCACAGATCCAAACCAAACGTAATGACAGCTGGAACACGACTTTATTCAGTTTACAAAATACCTATGTTATTGAGAGGGTGTATTGAGATCCTATTTACCCCTTTGATTCCTCGAGGCAGATTATAAGATACAGAAAATCGTCTAGTGGTAACCAGAATATGATTCAAATTTACGTTATCGCTTCGAAAGGGTTAATAGGGTTGATTTACAAGACTAATTTACTATGCAACCGCTAATTGGTCATATTATATAACTACTTCATGAGAGAACGCATATAAAATCCCATAAAATCATATAAAATCCCATAAAATCATATAAAATCCCATAAAATCATAAAATCCCATAAAATCATATAAAATCCCATAAAATCATATAAAATCCCATAAAATCATATAAAATCCCATAAAATCACAGGCAGCAGGCAAAATTATGTGATCAACTGTACACAACTATAATAAATCCTGCACCCCTACAGAAGGGGTTAAGGTAGCACTCATTACCTTCCTATGATGAGACACTGCACGGTCATGGAGATATGCAACCGTTTCAATTGCAAATCCGACAATGAGGAACACCACCACACACTCTTTAGGCGTTTAATTTATGCCGGTGC
The DNA here is from genome assembly GCA_032716605.1 of Paralithodes platypus. Taxonomy (NCBI): domain Eukaryota; kingdom Metazoa; phylum Arthropoda; class Malacostraca; order Decapoda; family Lithodidae; genus Paralithodes; species Paralithodes platypus. The sequence continues at coordinate 89,832,383 of CM064513.1, forward strand.
AAGTCACGGTGGAGGCGGGGGGTGTGGAGGGAGTCACACAATGCACAGTCATCAACAGTGTATTACTTTGGTTTCCGAGGCATTAATACTAGCCCGGCCGATGCTTATGGGTTGCGTTTTATGGTTTTGGTTGTTTTTGAGATTTTCATACATTTAAAATTTAGTGTGCCCCTTAGAATAGAAAACGCCTCCCCACAACAAATGAAGATATAAACATTAATTAATTAAAACACAAAAATTCTATATATAATCTCCAAAGTAATTGGGCGAAGCACCTTAACATTCCCAGACTAAAACAAATAAAGCAACCCCGGCTGAAATATGGTTATTCAAAGAAATGCATATACAAATTCTTCTCATGGGTTACCTTATATCTGAAGCTGATAACTAAATTACTTAATTAAATTAATTAAATCAGTAACTATCGAAACAAGTGGTCTATTGCATCCTCATCTTCGCTGATATTGGTACTGGGATACTTGTGTACATTTTTTAGTATTGTAATTTATTGAGTATTACATGTGACTTAATTAGCACTCTGAGTATAAATATGACTCATCAATCAGTACATTAGCACAATTGAGTACATATTATTATTATTCATTACAGCTGTAGTACATATGAGTCATTGCTGCAGTTTTAGTACATGCAATATATCACTAGTACACCTGTAGTAGTACATGCGACTTATTTGGGGGGGGGGGGTTATGGCCTCCTTTCTCCATGTTTCGTCCCATTAGTTGTCAGGTTTTAAAATATTTGCCCCATTAATTTGGCGATTTTAAGACCTTTCGCCCCATTTCTTTGTCAACATTAACATTTATTCACGTCACGTAGGTGTTCATTTTTTCTTGGCAAGCGAAAGCGAGCCTGTAATTAATGAGGGCATTTCCTACCGAAAAATGTACAAATATATCTAGAAATGGGATCTTGGGGATGTTTTTATAAGTTTCATGGAGATCTAGGGAGGAAACTAAAAGATTAATAATTACATGAACAAAATCAACCAATAAATAAACCCTTCCCCCAATGCCAATCGGCTTTCTGCAGACTACCGGTACCATTTTCATAATATGTTCTAATATATACAGTATATATATATATATATATATATATATATATATATATATATATATATATATATATATACACTCTATAACCGTAATATAGGAGGAGTGATGAGTGTGGTCTATTGCTGTAATATATACCTCCATATACCGGTATGTGTTCTCCGAAACGTGGTGTGGTTTGTCCATAGACTGTTGGGTTAGGATTACAGGAGCTCCTTGGCTACCTCTTAACCCCTTCAACACCATGGTGCCTTTTGACCTGGCTGAGATTAGATGATTTTATGCAGCTTAAGTAGGACCTATGTTATAAAGAGGGTTTATTGAAATCGTATTTAGACATTTGAGTCTTAGAGGTGGATTATAAAGTAAAGCAAATCGTCTAGTGATAACCAGACTATGAGTAATGGTGGTTAAGGGGTTACAGGTATTAAAATTAGTAGATTAAGACAGTTAATTAGTTAAGTAAAACGCATCACTATTTCTTCAACTGTACTTAATTTGTATATATAATATATATATATATATATATATATATATATATATATATATATATATATATATATATAATTTTTCTTTTTACTACTTCAGTTAGCGCCGATCAAAAGGCAGGTCAAATTAAACACCTATGAACTCGGTAGAAGTAGAATGAGAAGACAAACACAAAAGTATGAGATGTTAAAATTGAATGATTTCCATTAGACGATTCCTCTCAAAAGTGGGAGAATTAGCGACTAGGCTAAACGTCATTTTTTGTTTAGGTATTATGATATGATTATGATTATGATATGATATGATTATGATATGATTAGGTATTATGATATGATTATGATTATGATTATGATATGATTATGATTATGATATGATATGATTATGATATGATTAGGTATTATGATATGATTATGATTATGATATGATATGATTATGATATGATATGATTATGATATGATATGATTATGATTATGATATGATTATGATATGATTATGATTATGATATGATTATGATATGATATGATTATGATTATGATATGATATGATTATGATATGATATGATTATGATTATGATATGATATGATTATGATATGATTAGGTATTATGATATAGGTATGCAATACCTATATCATAACGACATAATTCAAATTTATCTTGCCATAAAAACATTTCCTGCTCTTCCATAAATACCAGAGTATATTAATCGACACTGGATCAATTCACGTCTCGCAAACCATCAGCCGTCTTTGAATGTAACAAATGCGGCTGTTATTTAATGGGGGTGACCTGCTTTTTGTTATTTCTGTCCTTTTCTCTCTTTCTCTGGCTTGTATCCATTCGGCCCCATTCAGCCACTATTTTAAGACTTTTATCCCCATCTAGGTGTCGATTTCTTCCTGGCGAGCGATAGCGATCCAGCATGATATGAAGAAATCCGGCTTCGCCGGAGAAATTTTTCTATCGAAAAATGTACAAATTTAGCCTGCTGTCAAACAAAAATAAAAAATATGCTGGCTCGCTACCGCTCACCAGTAAAAAATTGACACCTGGATGGGGATAACCGTCTTAAAACAGTAGGCTGAATGGGGCCAAATGGATACAAGCCAGAGAAAGATAGAAAAGGACAGAACAAAAACGGGTCATCCCCCCTTAATACGCCTTCTGCCATTAGTATACAAGCTACCATCAAGCGTATGAGTGTAGTTGTGTTCTCGGATATAGCTTCACCGGGAATTAATAAACTACTTGGAGGTCGATATCAACACCCTCACAAAATATCCCAGCAGCAGACTAGCAGTGCGTAGTTTAAATACATCAAATCAACAAACAAGTTAACAAAGTTGACGCAGTAGACTTGTACTTAAGGGGAGATCTCCACTTGAGGGAGTTTTGGCTTGACCCCTTTCTCCCTCATGTTTAGCCCCATTGCTTTTGATATTATAAAACGTTTGCCCCATTAGTTTAGCGATTTTAAGAACTTTCACCCCATATTAAGACCTTTCGTGCAATTCAGGTGTCGATTGTATCCTGGCGAGCGATAGCGAGCCTGTAATATAAGAGGAACCGGCCTGCGGCCAGGACATTTTTCTACCGAAAAATGTACAAATTTATCTTGAAAGGGACTCAAGGGGATGTAATTTTAAGCTTGATGGAGGTCTAGGGAACAAACTAAATACCTCCCCTTAATCGATTGAGTACCAGCGACGTGTTATAGACAATGGAGCACTCTTGGTTGAGCCCGAGAACTGTTCATCTCCTACTGTACTTCGCACTTTTCATCTCCTACTGTACTTCGCACTTTTCATCTCCTACTGTACTTCGCACTTTTCATCTCCTACTGTACTTCGCACTTCTCCACTTTATCTTCCTCTCTCCAAAACTCTCCAATCTCCTACTTTACTCAAGCCATCATCATCATCATCATCATCGACGTGTTATATTTTAATCAAGCCGTATTTAGACGATATGATGCAGCTAAACGGGTCTGTGGTAACTACAAGTGTTGGGTTGAGATAGTTTGAAGCTTTATTGTGGCTAGAGAGCCTTCCTAAGCTGAATAACATCGTGTAATAGTTGCCAGAATATAATGAAAAGGGCGTCACCGGTACTGTACGGGTTAATGGTATTTTAGATGTGCGGCATTAGTACTGCACATGTGATGTGTTTGTAAACTTATATTTAATTGAGGCATATTAACCCTATTAGATGCAGGGCGGGCCAATTTGGATCCTCCCTGCATTATCCCATTAGCTTGGGTATTTTAAGACGTTTCACCTCATTAGTTTGGCGATTATATGATGCTTCAACCCAATAAGGTGTCGATTTTTCCTGGGCGAGCGATAGCGAGCCTGCAATTTGGGAGAAATCGGCCTTTGGCCGGGAAATTTTTCTACCGAAAAATTTGAGTGTGAAGGGGCTCTGGGGAACGTGTTTTAGTTTGAAGGGGGTCTGGGGAACGTTTTTTAGTTTGAAGGGGTCTGGGGAACGTTTTTTAGTTTGAAGGGGGTCTGGGGAACGTTTTTTTTAGTTTGAAGGGGGTCTGGGGAACGTTTTTTAGTTTGAAGGGGGTCTGGGGAACGTTTTTTAGTTTGAAGGGGGTTTGGAGTGGCGTTTTTCCAAGTCTAGGGGTTAATTAAATACACATTGTTCGAAAATGTCTAAAACAATTAAAACCCTCAATAATAATACAACAAAATACCATAATAACCCCCGAGACCATGCACCAGATAGTGTTAAGAAGATAAACCAGTGAACCAGTGTCATCGTTTTCTAAATATCATATCAAGGTCAATCTTAATAGGAGTAAAATCATATGTTTTTGGTGTTGATAATAATTATTAAGTGAATATTTGAAATTAATGGGATGATTAGCATTCAGAGGCTTTTATATCCAATAATCCTTTTGCAATCCGGAGATGTTAAGAACTCCTGCACATTAATCATCCCGATATTGTCTATGTGAATGAAGGAGATAAAAGGCAAAGCTGGCCGTAACAAGTGTCTTCCCCAAAATTTGAAAGAGTGACGGAGCAAAAATATGTTTGATTTTGGTGTATTAGAAGGTGTGGTGTGTTTGTTTAGTGTAGTGAAGTGAATAGCAGGAAGAGGTGTTTGTGAGAGCTAGCTGGATGACTCTCTGGTGTAGGTGAGACACAAACAGTAACTTGCAAACGTTTACAGACCATATAGTGTCGTTTGTTTGTGATTAGAGAAAGTTCTATATATTCGTATATGAATCACTAAGAAGTTTTATTTAGAGTTTTGTAGATGTTTATAAAACATGTTATGCTTCAAAGATCCGAGATGGGTTTGTCCTTAGGGAATCGTAGTTCCCAATGAGTGAGGAAGCGAACATCTTTATTTTCATATACCGGCATGTCGAAATATGTCGAAACGTCTGAAAATATGACCATAAAGATGATGTTCGCTGCCTCACTAATTGTTTTATTGCTACTGCTTCAAATATATATTATTGAGGTCCAAATCGGCTTTCTGCAGACTCCCATTTTCTTATGTTCTTATGTTCATACAAAATCAGAGACTGGACCTGATGACATAAATTAATACCCATAATTCTAGTACATAAGACACAGTACATTTATGAACTGGACTGAATGGCTAGAACAAATATTGAAAGAATATTGGTTACGTGGATTGGGGTTGGGGGAGAACTAGATGTTAAGGCTAGTGGGAAGTCTTATGGGAAGGTTGTTGGTGAGATCATGGTAATATTAAGATTTATTTCAATGAACATTCCTACATAAATGCATCGTTTATGGTAATATTAACGAAGCCACAATAATGTTTCGGTTTGTCTCTTTTACTATTCTACGTTTTCCTTCTGGGGGCAGGAGGCTAGGAATCCTCCTCCCCTTTGTAAAATTCACTTACTAGACGAGACAGAGTAAGGGATGAGGGAACGCGTAAGTGGGTCTGATCCCATAGAACTGGAACTTTAAATTTTGTTTCTGTTCGGGCTCTGTCTTGAGTCGGCCAACCCCAGCTATGGGGTATGTGTCTGAGTATATACATATCTATATATACATCATTAAGGTGTTCGATAGTTTGATTGATTGACCAACGCTTATGAAATGGTGAAATCGTTTGCGTAAATTAAAGACATAATTTCGGAATAGGCACACATACATTCTAGAAACCATCGAAGAAGGCAGATAATAGGCTTGGGAGCAAAATTTCACCATTAATGTGTAACAACATTGATTAGGAACTTATTATATATATAGTTCGTAGTATATAGTAGTTCGTATAGCATATATTATATATATGTACGGTAGCGCTAATAAGTCATGTCTCAGCTGTCGTTACGTTTGGCTCGCTCTGTGTTGTGTTAATGTCAGTCAGATGTTGAATAGTATGGGTAAATGTAGGAACATGTTTTCATATATCCTTCGAGATGAAGAAATAAAGTTTAGATGTTGCCGAGACCAATTATTGATCGAAATATGCTTGGTACCGATACATAGTTTATTTTGCCGGCTGTACAATGTACAACTACTTGGTACCAATGTTAAATGCCGAAATGACGGAATACTTCTTGGGATTTAACTGTGTTGGTGTTGTAATGGTTTAGATGCTTATGTTCTGGGTGTGGTGTCCCGAGTTTGAATCCCGGGAGGATCATATGGTCTCATTAATGTATTCTAGTGTATTGGGGTTTGAAATGGAGGATTAGTGTTAAGAACGGGGTGTTCCTTAATTGATTTGATAATAAATAGTTATAGAAAATCATAACTTTATTGACATAATGATGAGAGAGTGTGAGTGTGTGTGTGTGTGTGCGTGCAGGCTTGCTAGTCAACCAACTCAACCCTTTATCTACTGAGGGTAAGCTTAACCCCTTCTGTACCGGCGACGTAATTTTGTTTTTATTCTAGCGATATTTAGATATTGTGAAATTAGGAAGGCTATATGATAGCTAAAGTGATTAATTGAAATAGTCTGTAGCCTTTTTAATGATTAGACGTCCTTCCTAAGCTGAATAAAAGTCTAATAGTGGCCAGAAAATAATGAAAAGGACGTCGCCGGTACTGAATGGGTTAAGGAAAGGTTAGATTACACTTTATTCGTTTAAGTGGTTAGGTTAGGCCAGGGAGTTTAGTCAAACCAGTCGACTTGTAATCCGAGAGCAAATCAATTACTGCTAAATCGAGAAAAGTATTTTTTTTTTTCAGTTGAATTTATAATTAATCTAATGGGATTATATTTTTTTCTGTTTATTGTCATATTAGGATATTGTTGGATGCAATGGAGTCGTCTATATTTTATTGAGGAAAATGCCAGGTATATATCTTGGAAGATAACTAAATTCGAGTTGTGTCTGAGATAACTATAGCACGATGACGTCTTTTAATCCCTTCTATACCGGCGACGTCTATTTAATTATAGTCTAGCTATATTTAGACGATTTTAGGCAGTATAAAAAGACTGTGGTAGTAAAGAGGATCAAGTGGGATGGTTAGAAGGCTGTTAAATATTGGAGGCCCTTTATAAACTGAATAAAATCGTCTAATAGTAGCCCGAATAAAGTTAAAAAGACGTCCCTGGTACTGAAGGGGTTAATGATGTATGCTGAATATATTGAGGTACAGTCATACGCCATAATACCTGCACAACCATTTGAACTTGAATCGAACCCAAGCGAGGCTATCCAATGGTTCTGTTATATTCATATTTGTTTTTACCAAGCCACCAATTAATTTACAAATAAACCTAGCTAGTGAAATCAATGAAAGTAGTGAATACATGTGGTACTCCAAGGACTCGAACCTAGGATACTCACACCGAAATACCGCACACTAAGCATTAGGTTATCAAAACGGAGGCTTCATAACTTGGCTTTAAAAATTCAATTATGGCCCGTGAGTGTAAAAAGATAAGTTGACTTTATATAGAATCCCGGAGCTTGATTCGGTAGCCGGAACTAACCAGACCCCCAACTCCCTAGCAGGGCGAGTGAGAGAGTGAGTGAGGGGCGACCACCAGAGAGAAAGAGAGTGAGAGAGGTGGGCGGGGCATGCGTTACTCAGCCCCACCCCCCTAGCTCTCTCACCCGAGCGGTTGCCAATTTAGCTACTTTCCTGCTAGATCTAGAGGTGCTTACTGCGACTTAGAGACACATTTTTACATCTAGAGACATGAATTCTAGCCATATTCTGGAGATTTGAGCCATTGTAAAGAGACATTCTAAAGATTGTGGCATTATTTTAGCGATTTTCGGCCTTTATTTACACTATATGGTAACCTCTCCCTCTCGCTCCGCCCCTCTTAGCTTTTGGTCCACACGGAAGGTCTTCACTGTTGCTCGGGTCTCGCTCGCGGCCGCTACCAATGTTGTTATCGAGCTTCCCTCCGTAGCTTCCGTTCCCGATGGCTGCTCTACCGTTTAAGCTTACACACGGCTATCTCTCACTCACTCACTCACTCACACTCTCAATATAAACACCATTTGAGGAAGAGCACTTTATTGACGTTTCGCAGATAGCTTTTTCTCACTAACTCTAACTTTAACTCTATCTCTCTCTCACTCTGAATATACAGTAAACACCATATGAGGGGAAACATTTAATTGACGTTTCGCAGATAGCTTTTTCTCACTAACTCTAACTTTAACTCTCTCTCTCTATCAATATAAACACCATTTGAATAGAAGCACTTTAATGACAACATTTCGCAGATAACTTCAAATCACTAACTCTCTCTCTCTCTCTCTCAGCAGATGTATAAATAATAAGCAGATTTATGACATGGGTGTCTCGGGAATTAGCTACCAAGCGGTATATTGAAACTTTTCAACATTTATCTAATAATACTGAGCACTTGCAGAATTTTAATTAACTATTCACTAACGGATATAATTCTCCTATCCAATATATCCTGGCAACTATTAGGCGATTTTATTCAGCTTAGTAATGATCCTACCCATTAAGGGGAGGTTTTTAGTTTGGTCCCTAGATATCCATCAAGCTTAAGAATACACCCCCTTGAGCCCCTTTCAAGATAAATTTGTACATTTTTCGGTAGAAAAATTTCCCGGCTGAAAGCCGGTTCCTCTTAAATTACAGGCTCACTATCGCTCGCCAGGATAAAATCGACACCTAAATTGCACGAAAGGTCTTAAAATTAACAGAAATGGGTTGAAAGTTCTTAAAATCATCAAAATAATGGGGCGAACGTCTTAAAATATCAAAAGCAATAGGGCTAAACATGAGAGAGAAAGGGGTCAATATAAAAATCCCTCAAGTGGAAATCTCTTCCCCCCCCCCCCCTTAAGAGGTACAGACTATCTCCATGCATCCTTTTAGCTACTGTACAAACTTCCTAAGCTTCATAAAATCGTCTAAATGTAGCTGACCTCCAATACGAAAGACGTCCCCGGTACAGAAGGGTTTAAGGGTTATATTATTTGCGTTGACCTCGCATGTAACTCAATTGGGACGAACTTCAGGGGGAGGTAGTTGCCTTTTCTAGGCCCCCTTCTCCCTCATGTTTAGCATGTTAGTTGTTGAGATGATAAGACGTTCGTTCCATTAGTTTGGCGATTTTGAAACCTCTCGCCCCATTTCTGTGTCACTATTATTAAGAGACCTTCCGGGCCATTTAGGTGTCGATTTTTTTTCTGGCGAGCGATAGCCAGTAATTTTAAAAGGAACCAGCCTACCGAAAAATGTACAAACTTATCTGAAAAGGGGGTCTAGGGGGTGTTATTTAAAGGTTGATGGAGGTAGGAGGTCTAGCGAAGGAAAATAAACCTTAAATTAATACATACATAAATAGACTAGAAAACAACCATTACCCCCTTAAATATGTATCAATTAAGGGGAGGTATTTAGTTTGTTCCCTAGACCTCCATCAAGCTTAAAATTACACCCCCTTGAGTCTCTTTCAAGATAAATTTGTACATTTTTCGGTAGAAAAATGTCCCGGCCGAAGGCCGGTTCCTCTTAAATTACAGGCTCGCTATCGCTCGCCAGGATAAAATCGACACCTGAGTTGCACGAAAGGTCTTAATATGGAGTGAAAGTTCTTAAAATCGCTAAACTAATGGGGCAAACGTTTTTTAATATAAAAAGCAATGGGGCTAAACATGAGGGAGAAAGGGGTCAAGAAAAAAATCCCTCAAGTGGAGATCTCCCCGGGCTAACGATATCAGATAATTTAACTAATAATACATTTAATAATTTAAATAATAAGACGTACAGAAGGAACTAAACCCTTTGAGGCTTATAATGTATATGGGCAGTTAATCTGGTTATCACTAGACGATTTTGTACAGCTTAGGAAGGTCGATCTGGGGGGAGTTGAACCGGGAAATAAATACTGGCCTAATCAACCCTCTGATTTCCACACACCCGTTTCAGCTGTATACATTCGACTAATGATAATCTATGATATTAATTTCACTCCAACACCAAACATGACGTCCCAATGATATTAACCCCTTCCGACATATGACGCGATTTTGAGCCTATTAGGGATACTTTAAAGCCTTTGTTACCATCAGGGGTATTTAGAAACCTTTAGTTTAGTTACTTCAACCTCTGCAGTTGTCTTTGAGTTAGCTGTGTTGAGCCTATTAGGGATACTTTAAAGCCTTTGTTACCATCAGGGGTATTTAGAAACCTTTAGTTTAGTTACTTCAACCTCTGCAGTTGTCTTTGAGTTAGCTGTGTTGAGCCTATTAGGGTACTTTAAAGCCTTTGTTACCATCAGGGGTATTTAGAAACCTTTAGTTTAGTTACTTCAACCTCTGCAGTTGTCTTTGAGTTAGCTGTGGGCAGAAAACTAATTGTGGAAAGGTAATTATAAGAGTGAGAGAACTCTATTTCTTATTGCTAATCTGGCAACCTCTGCGTCATATGAGTCTGAAAGGGTAAAGCAAGCATGTGATCCACCGGGATTCGAACCTGGGTTACCCCATATATATTTTAAACACTCTAACCATTACACGATTAAGGTAGTTATAAGTATAGCACATGAACACGATCAAGGTAGTTATAAGTATAGCACATGAATACGATTAAGGTAGTTATAAGTATAGCACATGAATACGATCAAGGTAGTTATAAGTATAGCACATGAATACGATTAATATTAATTTATCGAATACTGGACACTAACCTAGCCGGAAGAAACTGTCAAAACGCCTTAAAATCCGCATGTTTTTTTTTTTTTTTTTTTTCATTCAGTTAACTTTTCGGAGTAAATTATAGGGGGAGATTTCTATAATATTTTCAGTTAACGTATTTACTATAATATATATATATATATATATATATATATATATATATATATATATATATATATATATATATATATATATATATATATATATATAAGTTTTCATCCTAGACCCCCAACAAGCTTAATAAAATCACCGCAAGACCCCCTTCGAGATAAAATTGTACATTTGTCGGAAGAATAATATTCCGTCCGAAAACCATTTAAAACTCTGTGTGTGATAACCCAGGTTCAAATCCCGGTGGATCAAATATATGCTTTCATTAATTTAATTGGAGGTGTTTGGTGTTGTGGTGAAATTAATTAAATATAGATTATCAGTAAGTTCAGGTATATTTATCAGTAAGTTCAGGTATATTTATCAGTAAGTTCAGGTATATTTCGTAGCGAGGCCGGTCTATATGAGCTGTGCCCCATGAATATTCTTTCCTTTCACTTAAACAGTAGGCTACCATAGCGCGGTTGGGAATATGTACGTAACATTGGTAACACTGTAGGAGTGGCATTATTGGTAACACTGTAGGGGTGGCAACATTGGTAACACTGTAGGAGTGGCAGTATTGGTAACACTGTAGGGGTGGCAACATTGGTAACACTGTAGGGGTGGCAGCATTGGTAACACTGTACGGGTGGTAACACTGTAGGGGTGGCAACATTGGTAACACTGTAGGGGTGGTAACATTGGTAACACTGTAGGGGTGGCAACATTGGTAACACTGTAGGGGTGGCAGCAATGGTAACACTGTAGGGGTGGTTGGTACCACTGTAGGGGTGGTAACACTGTAGGGGTGGTAACATTGGTAACACTGTAGGGGTGGCAGCAATGGTAACACTGTAGGGGTGGTTGGTAACACTGTAGGGGTGGTAACATTGGTAACACTGTAGGGGTGGCAGCATTGGTACCACTGTAGGGGTGGTAACACTGTAGGGGTGGTAACATTGGTAACACTGTAGGGGTGGTAATATTGGTAACACTGTAGGGGTAGCAACATTGGTAACACTGTAGGGGTGGCTGGTAACACTGTAGGGGTGGCAGCATGGGTAAAACTAGGGGTGGTGGGTAACACTGCAGTGGTGGCAACATTGGTAACACTGTAGGGGGGGCAACATTGGTAACACTGTAGGGGTGGCAGCATTGGTAAGACTGTAGGGGTGGCAGCATTGGTAACACTGTATGGGTGGCAACATTGGTAACACTGTAGGGGTGGCAGCATTGGTAACACTGTAGGGGTGACACTATTGGTAACACTGTAGGGGTGATGGCAGCATTGGTAACACTGCAGGGGTGGCAGCATTGGTAACACTGCAGGGGTGGTTGGTAACACTGTAGGGGTGGTGGCAGCATTGGTAAGACTGTAGGGGTGTCAGCATTGGTAAGACTGTAGGGGTGGCAGCATTGGTAACACTGTAGGGGTGGTGGCAGCATTGGTAACACTGCAGGGGTGGTTGGTAACACTGTAGGGGTGGCTGGTAACACTGTAGTAGAGGGTTATAACTCACTCCTTGTTGTCCACCCTACATTGTTCCCTGACCTAGCCTGCCACCGCACCACCCAGAGGTATGTCACCCCCCCCACCGCCCACCCACCCACACATACACCCATTCAACCCCCCCCCCCCTTACTTTTACTTTATCCTCGCTTCTTAGATGTTAGATTTTTTGTCTATGTCAGTGAGGGGGACAAAAGGCAGAACTACCTGTGACGAGTGCCTCCCCCAGAATTGAAAGAGTGACAGGGCCAAAATCAAGGGACGTGCGAGCCAAAATGCCTGGACACGCGGAGTTTGAAGCCATTTAAGTCATAGGAAGTGGGAAAGACTGATTCTGGGAGAAAGTTCCAGAGCTCAGCTGTTGAATAGAAGAAAGATTGAGAATAATGTTTCACTCATGGGTTGGAGAGTTGCACAAACTAGGGGTGGGATCGTGTTGCAAGACGGGTGCTACGTACTGTACGAAGAGGGGGGGGGGTTATACAATGAGAGAGCTCTGAAAAGCACTGATTACTGAAATAGCGGTAGAATAGTGAGAGAGATGCAACATTGCGGCGAAGAGAGAGAGAGTCTGCAGTGAATTGGTGAGTGGACGTGAACTAATGAGACGGAAGGCTTTCTTTTCTACTTTGTCTAGAAGTGCTATGTGAGAGGATCCTCCCCACACATGTGAACAATACACCATACATGGACGCACTGTGCCTCTGTGCAGAGCAAGGGTATAGGAGAGTCAGAGGGTTAATTGAGATAGTCTGTACCCTTATTATACCCACAGAGCCTTCCTCAGCTGTATAAAATCGTCTAATGATAGCCAGAATATAATGCCAAATGTTGTCATGAGCCTCAAGGGGTTAAGAGGAGGTTTTTAGTGTGTTTCTTAGACTTCCATCAAGTTTGAAATTACAGCCCTTTGACCCCCTTTCAAGATAAATTTGTACATTTTTCGGTAGAAAAATGTCCCGGCCGAAGGCCGATTCCTCTTAAATTACAGGCTCGCTATCGCTCGCCAGGAAAAAATCGACACCTAAATGGCACGGAAGGTCTTAAAAGTTACATAAATGGGGCGAAAGTTCTTAAAATTGCCAAACTAGTGGTGCGAACGTCTTAAAATTTCAAAAGCAATGGGGCTAAACATGAGGAAGAAAGCGGTAAAGATAATAATCCCTCAAGTGGAAAGCTCCCCTTAAGGGCCGTATAATTAAAATCTTTCCTACCGTGAAACTCTTAGTCTAGTCTAGGGTATACGAAATCAGACGAAATATATCGTTCCTTTTAAATCTTGGGATATATCTCACAAATTATCTTTCATTATTTACCACTCAATTCCAATATCTGTTTATTATGGGCTGGATTACACCCACCCACCCCACACGTCTATGAATACGGCTGTTCGTCTCTCTCTCACTCACTGTTTGGACACTTGATCCTCAGTGTTTTGGAGGACAAGCAGCCTAGAAGGGTCACTAGACCTGTTGTTGCTTGATTTCCTTTGTACTCCTTTGTACTCACTCACTCACTCACTCACTGTTATTCTTATTTGCATCTGTATACCTTACCAGCAGTTTCAACCCCACTCACCCACTCACCCTTACTCATGTTATACATCGGTGTACTGATGACCTAGATGTGTGTGAATTTGTATTTTGTTTTTGTGTGTTCATTGTTTTCTGTTGTGCTGTCCCTATTCTGGCTCTGTCTTGAGTCGACCCCAATAAAACAAAATAAAAATAAAAGCGGGAACACAAAAATAGGAAGAGTGGGGATTGGGCCTGGCTAATAAGTCATGTCTCAGCTGTCGTTACGTTTGGCTCGCTCTGTGCTGTATTACTGTCTGTCAGATGTTGAATAGGGTTGGTAAGTTTAGGAACATGTTTGTATATCTCCCTCAAAAAGAGGAAATCGTGTGTAAATATTGCTGATACCAATTATTGATCAAAACATAATTGGTGCCGAGATATCACTTATTTGGCCGACTGTACCTACTCGCAAACTCGTCATTTCTTACTCACTCTTCTGGTCTGTGGGACTAGATTTTGTTGTTTTTGTTAGTTTCCTCGCTAGACCTCCATCAAGCTTAAAATAGCACCCCCTAGTCCCCCTTTCAAGATACATTTGTACATTTTTCGGTAGAAAAATGTCCTGGCCAGGAAAAATCGACACATATTATTATTTATTTTTTAAAGAGACAATGAACGGAGGAAGGAAAAACACAGATAAAACAAAAAGGTCCATGTGCCTAAAGGCATCCTCCATTCATAAAATGTTTGTAACAACTGGATTTAAACATTTGTAGATTGTAAGTTTGTGGAAAGCAATTCGAGGGAAGTGAATTCCAAAGAGTAGTAGCTCTGGGGATAAATGAATTCTGGTAAGCAGAAGTTCTGCATTGTGGAGGAGAAAGTGTAAATTCATGGGCGCTCTCAGCTGCCCTAGTTCTACGGGGAAAGATGTGGAGAGGCGGCACAATTGAAGCAAGTTCCTCGGAACAATTGCTGTGAAAATATCTGTAGAATAATGCAAGGGATGCAACGTTTCTTCGTATGGATAATGTAGGAAGGTCCTGTGTGATTGCAGGGTTATTGATTAATCTAGTAGCTTTATTTTGAATTTTGTCCAACTGCCTCAATGCAACCACTCCACTTCCACCCCACAGAGGTGAACAGTAATCCATCTGAGAACGCACATGACTTTTATATATTACGGCCAACTGCTCGTCAGTGAAGAATTCTCGAACTCTGTACAGGAGTCCCAGTTTTTTAGAGGCATTCTTAGCAATGCTTCTAACATAATGTGTCCAGCTCAAGTTAGTAGTTAATGTTACACCGAGAATGTCAATACTAGGGGAAGTGGGAATATTTACATCATTAAAAAATATATGGGAGTCAGTGAGATTCTGTCGGTTAGAAAATTGAATGTACTTGGTTTTCTGTGCATTAAAGGAAACTAGATTCTTTTGTTCCCATTCATTAATTCTAGAAAGATCCTGGTTCAGAGAAATTGCAGTGTTTATTTTTGAATTTATAAGATCGGGTTGGGTGAAAGAATTGGTAAATGTGAAGGAACTGTGGAGTGTTGAGTCATCTGCGTAGGAATGTATTGGATTATGAGTGGTAGATATGAGATCATTGATATGAATGAGGAACAGAGTTGGGGCCAAAACTGATCCCTGGGGAGCAGGGGATCTTGATCTTGATATTGACAAAGAAATGGGGCGAAAGGTCTTAAAAATCGACAAACTAATGGAAAGAATGTCTTAAAATCTCAAAACTAATATGCTAAACACGAGGGAGAAGGAGGTCCAGAAAAAGCGACTTCCTCCCCTTTAAGTAGCGAAGCTGAGAACCAAAGTTGTGAGTGAATGAATGACTGGGTAAAAGAAATGGCTTGTGAGTGGATATATGGGTAAAAGTAATGAGAATGAGTAAATCGTCTACAGTACTCCTATAACTGCCTTCCCTTCTATCACGTTTATCCCTAATAAATAAATAAATCAATCAATAAATACATCAATATATAATTAATGCTGGCTGTACAAAAAAAAAAAATAATAATAATAAAAAATAAAAAAAAAATAAAAAAAAAATATATATATAAAGCTGGCTGTTCCATTCACTATACATTCATTCACTTTTTGCTGCTACCGGGCCCAAGGTTTTATAACGGCCATTCATAATTCTATTCTGCCAACACCGTAACATCACTCTTCCTTTCTACTATATTCATTCATCCTTCTGTCCTGCTCCATGCTACTGTATTCTATGTGTTTGATTCTACTACTGTATTCTATGTGTTTGATTCTACTACTGTATTCTATGTGTTTGATTCTACTACTGTATTCTATGCGTTTGATTCTACTACTGTATTCTATGTGTTTGATTCTACTACTGTATTCTATGTGTTTGATTCTACTACTGTATTCTCTTCTATTTGATTCTACTACTGTATTCTATGTGTTTGATTCTACTACTGTATTCTCTTCTATTTGATTCTACTACTGTATTCTATGTGTTTGATTCTACTACTGTATTCTCTTCTATTTGATTCTACTACTGTATTCTATGTGTTTGATTCTACTACTGTATTCTATGTGTGTGATTCTACTACTGTATTCTATGTGTTTGATTCTACTACTGTATTCTATGTGTGTGATTCTACTACTGTATTCTATGTGTTTGATTCTACTACTGTATTCTATGTGTTTGATTCTACTACTGTATTCTATGTATTTGATTCTACTACTGTATTGTCTTCTATTTGATTCTACTACTGTATTCTATGTATTTGATTCTACTACTGTATTCTATGTGTTTGATTCTACTACTGTATTCTATGTGTTTGATTCTACTACTGTATTCTATGTGTTTGATTCTACTACTGTATTCTCTTCTATTTGATTCTAGTACTGTATTCTCTTCTATTTCTTCTATTCTATTAACTTAATTCTTCCTTTCACTACACTCATTCATCCTTCTGCCCTGCTATTCTGTGTTATTTATTTATATTCTACTACTACTACTACTACTACTACTACTACTACTACTACTACTACTACTACTACTACTACTACTACTACTATATTAATTCATCCTTTTGTCCTGCTATCCTATTTTACAGTATGTATTTTATATTTGGTTTTCCTTTCCTTTTTTTTTTTTTACTACTACTACTACTACTACTACTACTACTACTACTACTACTACTACTACTACTATAATCTCTCGTTATCCTGTTCTATGTACCGGTATTTTGTTCTGTATTCTCTTATATTTCTGCTATCTTACCTCACTGTATTATCTTCTATTCACTCATCCTTCTCTACTATCCCGCTATATGTATTGTATTTTATTACTGTATTATATTAAATTTCTTCTATTTTATCCTTGTATATTCGCTTCCATTCTTTCTATTACAAAATTTTCTTCTAGCCATTCGTTTACATTGTATTACTTCAATTCTATCCATTTTAACCCTCTCCGACATATGATGCGATTTTGAGCCTATTGGGGATACTTTAAAGCCTTTGTTACCATCAGGGGTATTTAAAACCTTTAGTTTAGTTACTTCAACCTCTGCAGTTGTCTTTGAGTTAGCTGTGTTGAGCCTATTGGGGATACTTTAAAGCCTTTGTTACCATCAGGGGTATTTAGAAACCTTTAGTTTAGTTACTTCAACCTCTGCAGTTGTCTTTGAGTTAGCTGTGTTGAGCCAGCTGTGTTGAGCCTATTGGGGATACTTTAAAGCCTTTGTTACCATCAGGGGTATTTAGAAACCTTTAGTTTGGTTACTTCAACCTCTGCAGTTGTCTTTGAGTTAGCTGTGTTTAGCCTATTAGGGATACTTTAAAGCCTTTGTTACCATCAGGGGTATTTAGAAACCTTTAGTTTAGTTACTTCAACCTCTGCAGTTGTCTTTGAGTTAGCTGTGTTGAGCCTATTGGGGATACTTTAAAGCCTTTGTTACCATCAGGGGTATTTAGAAACCTTTGGTTTAGTTACTTCAACCTCTGCAGTTGTCTTTGAGTTAGCTGTGTTGAGACTATTGGGGATACTTTAAAGCCTTTGTTACCATCAGGGGTATTTAGAACCTTTAGTTTAGTTACTTCAACCTCTGCAGTTGTCTTTGAGTTAGCTGTGGGCAGAAAACTAATTTTGGAGAGGTAATTATAAGAGTGAGAGAATTATATTTATTATTGCTAATCTGGCAACCTCTGTGTCAAAAAAACGTGAAAGGGTTAATATATTTTTCATATTATATTCTATCTATTTTATCTAGTATATGTTATTGTATTATGCTATATTCCTTTTAGTATATTGTATTATGCTATATTCCTTTTGTCTAGTATATGTTATTGTATTATGCTATATTCCTTTTGTCTAGTATATGTTATTGTATTATGCTATATTCCTTTTAGTATATTCTTTTTAATCTACATTATGTTATCCCCTCTATTCTATTTCGTTATGTTCTATTTCATCTGTTCTATCTAATTGTCCATTCATATTTCCACTTTGTCACTTATAGCTCCACCATGCCTCTAACTTAATCCAATCGAATCTAGTTCAATCTATTCTAACCAAGCAGATTCTATTCTAAGCTAACCTAACCTAACCCTAACCCATGCTTAATCTAACCTAACCCAACCGAATCTAGTTCAAGCTAACCTAACCAAACACATTCTATTCTAAGCTAACCTAACCTATATGAACACAATCTAACCTAACTTAATTTAATCCTAACCTAATAGGACCCAATCTAACCTAACCTAATAGGACCCAATCTAACCTAACCTAATGTAAGCCTTTCACGCACAGGACGCGATTTGAGCCTATTCTGGGATACTTTAAAGCCTCTGTGACCATCAGGGGTGTTTAGAAACCTTTAGTTTATTTACTTCAACCTCTGCAGTTGTCTTTGAGTTAGCTGTGGGCAGAAAACTAATTTTGGAGAAGTAATTATAAGATTGAGAGAACTCTATTTCTGATTGATAATCGGCAACCCCCGATTCCACATGTGCGAGAAAGGGTTAATCCATACCATATCAAATCCATCCTAACTTGCCCTAACTGCCTCATTTGGGTTACAACAAATATAAGGAATGATCTAGCCCTAACCCAATCTAATCTAACTTAATCCATACCCAATATAATCCATCCTAACTGCCTCATATGTAATCTAAGCCAATGCACACCCAAGCTAATCCATCCTAAGTTTCCCTAACCCAATCTAAACTATGATAACTTAATTCACATCCAAGCTAATCCATCCTAACTTGCCCTAACCCAATCTAAACTATCATAACTTAATCCACACCCAATCTAATCCATCCTAACTTGCCCTAAGCCAATCTAAACTATCATTACTTAATCCACACCCAATCTAATCCATCTTAACTTGCCCTAACTGCCTGATCTGAGTTACAACAAATAAAGCAAGCAGTCTAGCCCGGGAGAACGGCAGCGATAAGGGAGCCATTTGAGCGAAGGAGGGGAGAGAGGAGAGGGGACACTGATGTACTAAGGGATAAATAAACTCCAATTGCATAAGTATCCCATTATCTGGCAATTTATAACTCCTTTACATGGAAGTCTCAGAATGTACAGTGGCACAGGATATTCAAAGACACATCAGGCGAGATTTACGGCGGGTTAGATTGCAGCGGTAACAATGGCGCCATAACTTTAAGGCAGGGAGGGGGAAACGGGCCTTGGTATACGGAGATCGTAAACCATCACAAACTGCGGAAGAATAAGTTGCATACAGACTGGGCTGAGATCTTGCACAGTGTTTTTGTTTTCTTTTATCGAGTTTTGCCTTTTTTCTTAATTTTTCTTTTATCGAGTTTTGCCTTTTTTCCCCCACATAGTGATTTTGATGAGATTTATTGTCTTTATAATGTGTCATTCCCGTTGTGGTTTGTTTATTTTGCAAGTTTTACATAATATTTGTTTCTTTTGTTGCTTATTTTTCATTGAGTGTTTCTGGGATCTTGATTTTGTTTCGCTCTCTCTCTCTCTCTCTCTCTCTCTCTCTCTCTCTCTCTCTCTCTCACTGTAAAGAGTGTAGTGCACTAAACAGTCTCTCTCCTTCCACTTCGAGTATCTCCTCGGAATGGACCGCAAGGTCTCTGAGATACTAACTATTCCTTGTAACTGTAACTCTTCTTTTTGTCTTGGTGTGTGCGTGGGTGACAGAGAGATGATGAATACATTGTTAATACCCCCCCCCCCCCCCCCCCCACCCACCCTTCCCGTCCCGCCCCGGTGATGAGCGGATTTATAATGAAGTGAAAGTGAAGATTGATGGGTCCCTAAATAAATTATGATTATATAGTGTTCTTTGAAGGTTCTAGTATAGTATTCTTTGAAGGCTTCCTGTGTTTCGTTTTTTTTTCATTTTTTTTCATTCAGTTTTTCCGGGATCTTGAAGTTTTTTTTTATCATGTTTTTTATGTCTTCACATTTGGATCATTGTCTTTTGGGGAACGACAAATGAGCTAAAGAAATGGATCGGGGAGACATAAGCGGTGGTACACGCGCTCATGGAAACACTATTACAAAACACACACACACACATATATATATATTTTTTTCCATTGTTTAAGGGGAGATATATATTTACTTGTTTAATTATTTATGTGTTGATAGGCCGAAGGTCCATTCTTCCTTAAATACAGGCTTGCTATCGCTCGCCGAACTAATGGGGCGAATGTCTTAAAATCTCAAAGATTATAGGGCTAAATATGAGGAAGAAGGGGGTAAAAAAAAAAAAAAAAAATCCCTTTATGCATAACTGTTGGACGTGATTTATGGATGCTATATTTTGTTGAACATGGAGTTATCATTGCCAATTATAAGGTTGTCTCTATAGTCAGTATTTATTTAAGATTTGTATAGTTAGCATTATGTATTATGTATGCATGTGGGACCCGGGTTATAATTAAATATACTGTACATCGATATATAAAACATGCATGGTGAACAGATATATCGTATAAGATTCACGAATTCATTTTAGTGATAATCCAGAAACCAGAAAAAAAAACCTGACCACTCTCTCTCTCTCCCTCACTCTCTCTCGCCCATTATTCACCATTCATCTCCTATGACCTCTACCCCTTATCTCATATAGAAACCCCTTCTCTCTCTCTCTCCTTCGTCTCATATACAGTAAACCCCACCCTACCTACAATACTATCCCTTACATTAGCGATTCCTCCTTCCTATTCCCATTACAATTCTCAGGCCCTTAAAGGGAGATGGGTCGTTTTTCTGGTCCCCCTTCTCCCTCGTGTTTAGCCCCATTAGGTTTCAGATTGGAGACGTTCGGCCCATTAGTTTGGTGATTTTAAGACCTTTCGCCCCATTTCTTTGTCAATATTGAAACCTTTCGTGCTATTTAGGTGTCGATCTTTTCCCAGGCGAACGATAGTGAGCCTGTCATTTTGGAAGAACCGGCCGAAGGTTTCTACCGAAAAATGTACAACTTAATCTAGAAAGGGGATCTAATGGATTTTTTTTTTTTTTTTTTTTCCCAAGTTTGAGGTCTGGGGAGGAAACTAATAACATCATACAAAAACACTCTTCCATCATCACCCAATCTTTCTTTTCTTACTCCTCTTGTGTTCTGTCTTTATGTCTTCCTTTAAGGGGAGGTTTTTAGTATATAATATTATGTTCTCTAGACCTCCATCAACATTAAAATAACACCCCCTAGACCCCCTTGCAAGATAATTATATTTGTACATTTTTCGGTAGAAAAATTTCCCGGCCGAAGGCCGCTTACTCTTAAATTACAGGCTCGCTAGCGCCCGCCGTGAAAAAATCGACACCTAAATGGCACGAAAGGTCTTAAAATTGACAGAAATGGGGTGAAAGTTCTTATAATCGCCAAACTAATGGGGCGAACGTCTTAAAATAGCAAAAGCAATGGGGCTAAACATGAGGGAGAAAGGGGTTCAGAAAAAATCCCTCCAGTGGAAATCTCCCCTTAATGTTGTTTTTGTTTCTCCCCCATCATCACTCCAGGTTTCTTTGTTTTCTATCTTTGTTTTCTATCTTTGTTTTCTATCTTTGTTTTCTATCTTTGTTTTCTATCTTTGTTTTCTATCTTTGTTTTCTATCTTTCTTATCTGTATTTATTCTTCCTTTATTGTTACTTCTGTTTCTCCCCCATCATTCTCCTTCTCTTCCTCCCCATCTTTCTTCTCTTGTCTGTCTCCTCCTTCCTTTATTGATGCTTCTTCTGTCCCCCCATCCATCATCACCATCCTCTTCTTTCACTTCTCCCCATCCATCTTTCCTTCCCTTACACCTCCTTATATTCTCTCCTCTCTTTATTCCTTCCTTTATTGCTACCTTTGTGTTTCCCATCCATCATCATCATCATATATTCCTCTCTCTCTCTCTCTCTCTCTCTCTCTCCCCCCCCCCCCCCCTCGTGTCCTTGCTACCTCCATTGTTTGTTTAAGGGGACAGGGTTTATTGTTTGGAGTCTATTTATGTATACATGCATTTATATTTTATCTTCCTCCCTAGACTTCTTTCAAACTTTAAAAAAAAAAAAAAAAAAAAAAAAAAAAAAAAATCCATCCATTACATTCCCCCTACGAGATTAATTTGTACACATTTCTATCCCTTCACCCTATCCCCACAACCCCTGCTATCCCCTTCTTCCCCGTGCCGTAGTGTCCCTCTCCCTGGCAAGGCCGTGGACAGAGCAGGAGGGGGGTCACTCAGATCAGTGATGCTATCGGTCCGGGGTGGTTGTAGCCCGGACAAATTCCTGCACGGTGTATACGACCACTATCAGATCACCGAGTCTCAAGTTTCCCCCTGGACCCCGCACACTCTCCCACTTACAGACACATGCACGTACACTCACAGTCATACACACACACACACACAGACACATGCACGTACACTCACACACACACACATATACACACTCACCCCCCCCCCCCCAATCACACCCCCACACACTCACTCACACACACACACGGGTCGGGGTGGCCTAGCGGTTTAAGGCACTGTAACCGTGATGTTGAGGGTTCAAATCCGCCAGAATTCTAAAGTTTTTTTCGGCCATCCTGATGGAGAGGAGATTGTATCGTGGTCGCTCCCTAGCCAGGCTGCTCAGCTATCAGCTTGTGTTAGCCTACACGTATCTCTCACTAGTGCATCACAAATGCATACACACACATATCACACACCCAAACAAACATACACACATATTTGGAGATTAAATTACAAATATGTGTGATCAAATTATGCAGTAAAACTCGCAGGAATAATAAACAATGGAACACCAAGCTTTCGTCTATTCTCTCAAGACATCTTCAGGGTAATAATACGTATTACCCTGAAGATGTCTTGAGAGAATACACGAAAGCTTAGTATCCCATTGTTTCCTTATTCCTGCGAGTTTTACTACATACATACACGCACACATACATACATACATACATACATACATACACTCACACACGCATGAGGGAATCTGGTTATTTTTCTCTGTTCACTCTTCTCTGTTCACTCATTACTGTCCTTTCCCTCTCATTACTGTGCTTTTCTTCCTTCCCTCTCATTACTGTCCTTTTCTGCCTTCCCTCTCATTACTGTCCTTTTCTGCCTTCCCTCTCATTACTGTCCTTCCTTCCTTCACTCTCATTACTGTCCTTTTCTTCCTTCCCTCTCATTACTGTCTTTTTCTTCCTTCCCTCTCATTACTGTCCTCTCCTTCCCTCTCATTACTTTCCTTCCTTCCTTCCCTCTCATTACTGTCCTTCCTTCCTTCACTCTCATTACTGTCCTTTTTTTCCTTCCCTCTCATTACTGTCCTTTCCTTCCCTCTCATTACTTTCCTTTCTTCCTTCCCTCTCATTACTGTCCTTTTCTGCCTTCCCTCTCATTACTGTCCTTTTCTTCTTTCCCTCTCATTACTGTCTTTCTGCCTTCCCTCTCATTACTGTCCTTTTCTGCCTTCCCTCTCATTACTGTCCTTTCCTTCCCTTTCATTACTTTCCTTCCTTCCTTCCCTCTCATTACTGTCCTCTTCTTCCTTCCGTCTCATTCTTGTCCTTTCCTTCCTTCACTCTCATTCCTGTCCTTCCTTCCTTCCCTCTCATTACTGTCCTTTTCTTCCTTCCGTCTCATTCTTGTCCTTCTTTCCTTCCCTCTCATTACTGTCCTTTTCTTCTTTCCCTCTCATTACTGTCTTCCTTCCTTCTCATTACTGTCCTTTTCTTCTTTCCCTCTCATTACTGTCTTCCTTCCTTCCCTCTTTTCTGTCTTTTCTTCCTTCTCTCTCATTCCCGTCCTTTCTTCCTTTCCCCTACCATGCCTGTCCATTCCATATCATTCCTTTGTCTCTTGAGGGAGTGTAGGGTGGGGAGAGAGCTTTCTTCTGTGCCATTCATTTCTTTCACTTGTCTTCATTTGGGGTTTTGCTATCTTGATTAAGCTCTGGTCACCTCGCCAAGATGTGAAGGTCTGTGTGATCAGTGTATCCAAGTCAATGTCCTCATTCTGGCATCGGTTTAACCCTTTCAAGCTCATATGACGCAGAGGTTGCCAGATTAGCAATAAGAAATAGAGTTCTCTCACTCTTATAATTACCTCTCCAAAATTAGTTTTCTGCCCACAGCTAACTCAAAGACAACTGCAGAGGTTGAAGTAACTAAACTAAAGGTTTCTAAATACCCCTGATGGTAACAAAGGCTTTTAAAGTATCCCCAATAGGCTCAACACAGCTAACTCAAAGACAACTGCAGAGGTTGAAGTAACTAAACTAAAGGTTTCTAAATACCCCTGATGGTAACAAAGGCTTTAAAGTATCCCCAATAGGCTCAACACAGCTAACTCAAAGACAACTGCAGAGGTTGAAGTAACTAAACTAAAGGTTTCTAAATACCCCTGATGGTAACAAAGGCTTTAAAGTATCCCCAATAGGCTCAACACAGCTAACTCAAAGACAACTGCAGAGGTTGAAGTAACTAAACTAAAGGTTTCTAAATACCCCTGATGGTAACAAAGGCTTTAAAGTATCCCCAATAGGCTCAACACAGCTAACTCAAAGACAACTGCAGAGGTTGAAGTAACTAAACTAAAGGTTTCTAAATACCCCTGATGGTAGCAAAGGTTTTAAAGTATCCCTAATAGGCTCAAAATAGCGTCATATGTCGGAGAGGGTTAAGGGGGGATGGGCCGGTTTTCTGGTCCCTTTCTCCCTCATGTATAGCCTCATTAGTTTGAGATTATAATACGTTCGACGTTTGATATGAAGAAATGAAGCTTAGATATTACTGATACCAATTATTAATCAAAACATACTCGGTGCCGAGACATCACTTATTTGCGCGACTGTACCGAGACATCGCCGGTACGAATCCACCACAAGTCTTTATCTAAGCTCGGTGTTTACGTTCGTTATGTTAATATGGCCAGTTTATGAAGCATTTATTTTCACACGAGAGTTTAAAGAGCATATTAAACTTGATTTGTCTCCTATCTGTTTTGAATATCTGTGTTGAGGTTCTTGCTTC
This sequence comes from Paralithodes platypus, assembly GCA_032716605.1. Lineage (NCBI taxonomy): Eukaryota > Metazoa > Arthropoda > Malacostraca > Decapoda > Lithodidae > Paralithodes > Paralithodes platypus. Next base: position 89,857,729 of record CM064513.1, read on the forward strand.
GATATATTCGCAATGTGTTTATAAATCTGCATAAAGATAGAAATCTCCATAATTATTTACACATACGATTTTGCAAGCAACTTCTGTGGTAATCCCTTGATAAAGAATGTAACTGGGAAAACTTTAACATTCACAATACCTAACCTTGGCTCTTTAGTATGTTTGTGTGTGTTTGTGTGTGTGTGTTGTGTTTATGTATGTGTGTGTGTGGTGTGTGTGTGTGTGTGTGTGTGTGTGTGTGTGTGTGTGCGTGTGTGTGTGTGTTTGGGAGGGAGGGAGGGAGGAAGAGCTCTAAATACTATGTTTATAAAATCTACTCTATATATTCCAGCAATATTTGTATACCCGAGTACCAGCCATAGCAAATACTTTGGTCTGGTTTTCGTTAGTTAGAATGGAAGAGTATGAGGCAGGAAGAAGCAGAATGAAGCAGGTAGAATGATGAAGCACGAATGGAAACATAATGAAGCAGGAAGAAAGAAGAAGCAAATGAAGAAGCAGAGTGAAGCAAATAAGACACAAGAAGCACGAACGGAAGCAGGTAGAAACAAGAAGCACGAACGGAAGCAGATAAATAAGCACGAACGGAAACGGGAAGATAAAAGATTCACGAATGGAAGCAAACAGAAACAAGGAGCACGAACGGAAGCAGATAGGAGAGCACGAACGGAAGATAAAACAGGAAGCACGAACGGAAGCAGGTAGATAAGCACGAACGGAAGCAGATAGATAAGCACGAACGGAAGCAGGTAGATAAGCACGAACGGAAGCAGGTAGATAAGCACGAACGGAAGCAGGTAGATAAGCACGAACGGAAGCAGGTAGATAAGCACGAACGGAAAAAGGCAGATAAGCACGAACGGAAGCAGGTAGATAAGCACGAACTGAAGCAGGTAGATAAGCACGAACTGAAGCAGGTAGGTAAGCACGAACGGAAGCAGGTAGATAAGCACGAACGGAGGCAGGTAGATAAGCACGAACGGAAGCAGGTAGATAAGCACGAACGGAAGCAGGTAGATAAGCACGAACGGAAGTAAACAAATAAGCACCAACGGAAGCAGGTAGGTAAGCACGAACGGAAGCAGATAGATAAGCACGAACGGAAGCAGGTAGATAAGCACGAACGGAAGCAGGTAGATAAGCACGAACGAAAATAGATAGATAAGTACGAACGGAAGCAGGTAGATAAAAGACCCACGAATTAAGGCAAAACAGATGTAGAATGAGACGGGAAGAAACGAAAACCACAATCAGACGAAGAATGAAACCGGGAGAAACTAACAGAATAATAAATATATAAACACGTAGAGACACTGCAACAGAATGAAGCAGGAAGAAACAAACAGCACGAACAGATGTAGAATGAAGCAGGAAGAAAGAAACAGCCCGAACAGATGTAGAATGAAGCAGGAAGAAACAAACAGCCCGAACAGATGTAGAATGAAGCAGGAAGAAACAAACAGTACGAACGGAATCAGAATGAAGCAGGAAGAAAGAAACAGCCCGAACAGATGTAGAATGAAGCAGGAAGAAACAAACAGCCCGAACAGATATAACATTTAAGCAGGAAAAAACAAAAAGCACGGAATAAGGCAGAATGAAGCAGGAAAAAACAAACACTAACAGAAACAGAATGAAGCAGAAAGAAACTAACAATGCGAACTAAAGTAGAATGAAGCAGGTCGAATGAGAAGTGTTAATGGAAGAAACAGGAGCTCACTGAAGCAGATACACTAATATAATGAAGCATGAACTATATCAGAATGAAACACACTGAAGCACATGGAAACTTGAAGCCTACAGTCATAGAAGCCAAATGAAGCACAGGAGAACGACAGCTGGTCACCACTATGAATCAGACCTGGTTGGGAGGGTAACTTAATTGTACAGGGTAACGCTGGTTGTGAGGGTAACCTAATTGTACAGGGTAACGCTAGTTGTGGGGGTAACCTAATTGTACAGGGTAACGGTGGTTGTGGGGGTAACCTAATAATATAGGGTAACGCCTACGGTACGATCGCGCTAATAAGTCATGACCCAGCTGTCATTACGTTTGGCTTGCCCTGTGCTGTATTAACGTCTGTCAGATGTTGAATAGGGAGGGTAAGTGTAGGAACATGTTTGTATATTTCACTCGATATGAAGAAATGAAGCTTAGATATTACCGATACCAATTTATTGATCAAAACATACTTGGTGCCGAGACCACTTATTAGGCCGACTGTACTTGTCATTTGAGCACCATTTTGTTTCCTACACTCAATGTAAACAAGACCACGGCATTATTTTTAACCCTTGAAGATCAAGACGCGTTCTGACAGTTTATTCCGGCTATCATTAGACGGTTTTTCAGCTTTGGAAGGAATTGTAGGAGTCCGAGGGGTGACCGAGATAGTATTTATTTTGCAAGTTTTTCATGTTGTTGTTGTTGTTGTTGTTCCCCAAGCTGCCTGGCCGAACAGCCCCAAGGCCCCGAGCAAGGCCAAGGCCATAATGGTGCACTATTATATAACCTTGATATTTATTTGATGCGCAGACATATTACTTCCATATTTTTCAATTAACCCCTTCTGTACCGCGACGTCTTTTTTTATTATATTTCAACTATATTTAGATGATTTTGTACAGTTTAAGAAGGATCTGTGGTAGTAAAAAGGGTTCAGTGAGATAGTTCGAAGCCTGTTGATTGCTGGAGGCCCTGTTTAAACTGATTAAAATCGTCTAATAGTAGCCAAAATAAAGTTAAAAGAACGGTGCCGGTATAGAAGGGGTTAAATATCGAGGAATCAGTAGCTAAGGGATTGAATTTACCGCCAGATACAAATGAACAAACTATAGATAGAGACACTTGGATTCAAGATGGAGCCCAGGTAGCTGACCCTCGGTGTGCCTGTATGTCATGGGTCACTGTTATTCTAGGTACTGCTATCTACTCTGTTTCACTAAGATACTTTATCTCTCTCTCTCTCTCTCTCTCTCTCTCTCTCTCTCTCTCTCTCTCTCTCTCTCTCTCTCTCTCTCTCTCTGTTACTAACCCATCTGTCCCCTACTAACTTCCTAATCCTGCCACGGACATTAGTTCTAGGGCAGTAGTTCCCTTTCCAATGTTCCCTTACCCACTCTAAACCACTGTTTGGACACTTGATCCTCAGTGTTTTGGAGGACAAGCAGCCTAGAAGGGTCACTAGACCTGTTGTTGCTTGATTTCCTTTGTACTCTCTCTCTCTCTCTCAACCTGGATAGCCGTGTAGGATATCGTGAGGACTGGGTTTCTAGGGAAATTCTGCACTGTATAAATGAACGATTACTTATAACAATTAAGAGCAATACATATTATGAAAAAGGGTTTCACCGTTTTCCTTTCTCTCTCTCTCTCTCTCTCTCTCTCTCTCTCTCTCTCTCTCTCTCACACTCTCTCACCTCCCCCTGGTCAACGTAACAGACAACACATCATCGCTTGACCCTCATAACTCGCCTTTTACGAGTTTCGAATCGAGGTTAAGACGAAGGGGCGGGGGTAGCAACATCGGCGGGCGAGTTTTGGGCGGGGTTTATGGCTAGGTCTGGTCATTATCCCGCCCAGTTGGTAGCCCGCTTTGTGTTGACGGGCGGGATGAGCTTCTTGGCCTTATTTTTTTTGTGGTGGAATCTATACTGTTCATGCTCTTTCTGTCCGTACGTGTTCTGTGCAACTCTCTAAACCAAGAGTGAAACGTTACTCTCAGTATTTCTTCTATTCAACAGCTGAGCTCTGGAACTCTCTCCCAGAATCAGTTGTTTCCTCTTCCTATGACTTAAATTGTTGCAAACTCCGTGTGTCCAGGCATTTTGGCTCAAACGTCCCTTGATTTTGGCTCTGTCACTTTCAGCTGTGGGGGAAGCACTCGCTACAGGCAGTTATGCCTATGAGGAGAGAGAGAGAGAGAGAGAGAGAGAGAGAGAGAGAGAGAGAGAGAGCGAGAGCGAGAGAGAAAGAAAACTCCAAGCGTTGCCTCGTTGACCAATAATAAAAACACAAGCAAAACAAGCCAGCCAAACCTACCTACGCATCTACCTGTACCTCCCAGCTTTTTTTTTTTTTTTTTTTTTTTTTTTATTATTTTTTTTTTTAAAGTGAAAAAAGTGCGTTTGGCTAAGCTGGTGAATTAGTCTGTGTAGGTAGAGGGCTCCTGGTATAGACGGTGTAATGGTTGCAGCTATCGGGGGTCTATAGCCGTACGTTTCTTTCACTATTTTTTCGCAGGGATGGGGAGGGGGAGGGGGGGGGGGGTTAAGCCACCACACATTATTTTTCTGCGTCCATATTTTGTGATTGGTTGGAATGTCCTCGCGTGGAAAGGAGTGAATGGAGTTTGGTCGCTTTTTTTTTTTTTTTTTTTTTTTGGTGGGGGAACTGTGCTTATTTACACTTCTATTTTTTTTGTTTTCATTTATCTATGTATGTCTGATATACAGTATATGTATGTATGTATGTATCTGTCCGTATGTTTGTCTGTCTGTCTGGATTTATGTATTTATTAATTTATTTTCAATCTCTATCTCCATATTTGTAGAGAACCTTTTGCTAGAGTGCCTACGTGTGTGATTTTATGTGTGTATGTGTGTAAGAGAGAGAGAGAGAGAGAGAGAGAGAGAGAGAGAGAGAGAGAGAGAGAGAGAGAGAGAGAGAGAATATAAAGCGATACATCCAAGTCCATTATGTAAAAGAGTGGCCCGAGTCGTAATGGATCTTTGTACACGTCTTGCAAGGTCTGTGTGTCTCTATCTTATACACGGGCATCACATATTCGTTGACGAGCCATAGAGAGAGAGAGAGAGAGAGAGAGAGAGAGAGAGAGAGAGAGAGACAGAGAGAGAGAGACAGAGAAAAAAAAGAGAGAGAATTGATTGTGTATGTTTACATGCGTTTGTACCTCTCTCTCTCTCCTTTCCCCCCCCCCCCCTCTCTCTCTCTCTCTCTCTCTCTCTCTCTCTCTCTCTCTGATATGAAAAATAAGTTAGTTTGTAAGGCCGGACTGCCTAGTACGGACCTCTGGTTCTGTGTGGCCTGTGTATCTATGTAACTCTATTTAACTCTCTCTCTCCCTCCCTCCTACACCCCTCGTTACGCACCGCTCATTTTACATATATATGCAAATGAGGGGGCGATAAAATTAGAACATGTCGTGAGAAATGCACGTTAGTAAACAGATAAGACAATATCCATCACATCTATAATCACCCGGAGCCCTGAATACCAATGACAGGATGGAACCGCCGGACAATGTGTAATTTCAATGTTGCAAGGGATAATGACGGGGAGGCGGAGTGATTTACGCATGTTGCAAAGAGGTAATAGATTTATGAGCGGTGCGTAGCGGTAATTTCAACCCGGAGGACATTAGGGAGGTGTGAATTAACATAATATTTCGGGGGTATCAGAAGGTCGACTGTCTCTTAAGGGGAGATCTCCACTTGAGGGATTTTTTTCTTGACCCCTTTCTCCCTCATGTTTAGCCCCATTGCTTTTGATATTCTAAAACGTTTGCCGTATTAGTTTCGCGATTTTAGGAACTTTCACTACATATTAAGACCTTTCGTGCAATTCAGGTGTCGATTTTATCCTGGCGAGCGATAGCGAGCCTGTAATTTAAAAGGATCCGGCCTTCGGCCGGGTAATTTTTCTACCGAAAAATTTACAAATTTATCTTGAAAGGGAATCAAGGGAGTGTAATTTTAAGCTTGATGGAGGTCTAGGAAACAAACTAAATACCTCCCCTTAACACCATTTGATGCAACTTGTATATATATATATATATAAGATCCCGCCCCTTTCCCATTCCATCCCTGTTCACCTACTACCCTCTTAGAGGAAAATAACATACTTAAAGATACTCAACACGGCTTTCGTAAAAAACGTTCCTGTTTAACAAACCTCTTAGACTTCTTCCACGATATCCTCAACCTCTACGATGAGAGTAAAGCTGTAGATATTATAGACCTTGATTTTCAAAAGGCCTTTGACAAAGTTCCCCACAAACGTTTACTGCTAAAACTAAAAGCGCATGGAATACAAGACGGTGTGTTGAAATGGATAAAAAATTGGCTCAGCGACAGAAAGCAAAGAGTAGTCATAAACGGTAAGGCATCTAAATGGACCAATGTAAGTAGCGGGGTACCCCAGGGATCGGTACTAGGACCAATTCTTCTTTCCTAATTTAACATCAACCGACATAGAGAGGGCCTCACCCTGTACAATCTCAAAATTTGCCTGACCGATACAAAAAATTGCAAATCGGCGTACTCTCAAAAGAACAAGAGTTGACGATAATGGCAACACAATCAGATAAATTGACATGTTGGGCCCAAATTTGGCAAATGAGTTTCAATGCGGATAAATGTAAAGTAACTCTACTACACATATCTGATACCTAATGAGAAAGCCAAACTAGTCGATGAAATGGCACTCAGCTTAAGAAGGTAAACAGAGAAACAGTATCTGGGAGTAACAATATCGAGTAATCTAAAAACCGAGTCAACAATGTTCAGAAGTTGTTAAGAAGGCAAACAACAATAATTGGCTTTATAGGCAGGTCATTTGTGAGCATAAATCCAAAGAATTGTTATCCTAACACCCCTTTACAAATTCCTTAGTCGCGGCGCCCTCTTTCTGGAATACTGCGTTTTCAATGCCTGGTGGCCCTTATTACCAAAAAGATATAAACAAGCTAGAACGAGTTTCAACGTAGACGGGTTTTACCAAAATGATACCTATCCCTAAAGACAGAACCAATTACTACGAAGAGCGTCCTTAGAGAATTATTAATCTTATTTATTTTCCTTTAACCCAGCGCAGATTAAAATAGGTGGACTTAATATCCAAGTGTTCAAAAATCATCAAAGGCATCAGCATGACCAATATGAACTGGTAGTAAGTACTTCACCTATCAACCAATCTAAAATTACACGCGGGGAAACTGGGTTTCAAAATTATGTGGTAATATCTTTTTTAACCCTCACAACGAATCCTAAGAATTTCTCTTCTTCTTCCATCGATTGTCAACCCTTGTGGAAATGTGGCTTCCTCCCCGAAACCGTTTATAAGACTGCAACAAAATCACCGTTGATTCATTTAAACTCCGCCTAGAACAAATATCCTCCGCAATCAAAAAAAAACCCCCGCGAACTGACCTTGCGTTTGTGAAATGAATAACCAATGAATAACTTTATTTTTAATCCCCCCCTCATTACTAACCCCCATCTGTCCGCCCTACTAACCTAACTTTCCTAATCCTCTGCCACTGACATTAGTTCCAGGGCAGTAATTCCCTTTCCAATGTTCCCTTACCCACAGTTCTAAACACACTGTTTGGACAACAGATTGATCCTCAGTGTTTTTGGAGGACAAGCAACCTAGAAGGGTTCACTAGATCTGTTGTTGCTTGATTTCCTTTGTACTCCTTTGTGTA
>CM064513.1:89865276-89897776 GCA_032716605.1 Paralithodes platypus
TCTCTCTCTCTTCCTCAGACACCAAACACACACAAATAGATTATACGTCCATACATTAGGTGATCAAAAATTGGAAATTTATAATATTGTTATCTCTCTCTCTCTATCTCTCTCTCTCTCTCTCTCTCTCTCTCTCTCTCTCTTCAGACACAAACACACACACATATTATAGGTACATACATTAGGTGATCAAAATATTGGAATATATAATAACTGTTCTCTCTCTCTCTCTCTCTCTCTCTCTCTCTCTCTCTCTCTCAGACACAAACACACACACATATTAATACGTACATACATTTAGGTGATCAAAATATTGGAATATTATAATAACTGTTCTCTCTCTCTCTCTCTCTCTCTCTCTCTCTCTCTCTCTCTCTCTCTCTCCTCTCTCTCTCTCTCTCTCTCTCTCAGACAAACACACACACAATTAATACGTACATACATTAGGTGATCAAAAATATTGGAATATATAATAAACCGTTCTCTCCTCTCTCTCTCTCTCTCTCTCTCTCTCTCTCTCTCTCCTCTCTCTCTCTCTCTCTCTCTCTCTCTCTCTCTCTCTCAGACACAAAAACACACACACATATTAATACGTACATACATTAGGTGATCAAAATATTGGAATATATAATAACTGTTCTCTCTCTCTCTCTCTCTCTCTCTCTCTCTCTCTCTCGCAGACACAAACACACACACATATTAATACGTACATACATTAGGTGATCAAAATATTGGAATATAATAACTGTTCTCTCTCTCTCTCTCTCTCTCTCTCTCTCTCTCTCTCTCTCTCTCTCTCTCTCTCTCTCTCAGACACAAACACACACACATATTAATACGTACATACATTAGGTGATCAAAATATTGGAATATATAATAGCTGTTCTCTCTCTTCTCTCTCTCTCTCTACTCTCTCTCTCTCTCTCTCGCAGACACAAACACACACACATATTAATACGTACATACATTAGGTGATCAAAATATTGGAATATATAATAACTGTTCTCTCTCTCTCTCTCTCTCTCTCTCTCTCTCTCTCTCTCTCTCTCTCTCTCTCTCTCTCTCTCTCTCTCAGACACAAACACACACACATATTAATACGTACATACATTAGGTGATCAAATATTGGAATATATAATAACTGTTCTCTCTCTCTCTCTCTCTCTCTCTCTCTCTCTCTCTCTCTCTCTCTCTCTCTCTCTCAGACACAAACACACACACATATTAATACGTACATACATTAGGTGATCAAAATATTGGAATATATAATAACTGTTCTCTCTCTCTCTCTCTCTCTCTCTCTCTCTCTCTCGCAGACACAAACACACACACATATTAATACGTACATACATTAGGTGATCAAAATATTGGAATATATAATAACTGTTCTCTCTCTCTCTCTCTCTCTCTCTCTCTCTCTCCTCGCGCTCTCTCTCTCTCTCTCTCTCTCAGACACAAACACACACACATATTAATACGTACATACATTAGGTGATCAAAATATTGGAATATATAATAACTGTTCTCTCTCTCTCTCTCTCTCTCTCTCTCTCTCTCTCTCTCTCTCTCTCTCTCTCTCTCTCTCTCTCTCTCTCTCTTGACATTGTACTTGCAACAAAAGAAGAATTGATAGAGAATTTGAATGTTGGTGATGAATTCAGTAACAGCGACCATCGTACGATAACTTTCACTTTAAAGTTTACTAGTAACGAACCAAATAGTAGCATCGAAAAAGTCCCTAATTTCAAGAAAGCAAACTTCCATAAACTTAGAGCTATGTTTAAAGAAACTGACTGGAGCTTTTTAATTAACAATAACGACATAAATTACATCTTGGAAGTTATTCGAAACCACTTACCTAAAAGCAGTGCAAGACTGCATACCATCGAAAATACGGCGTCCAGGCCATAATAATAAGCCAAATGGTGGAATAAAGATATTTCAAACTGCCTGCTTGCTAAAAAATGTGCTAATGATAGATTAAAATCCTCACAAAATGACGAAGAACGGGTGAAATTTGTAGAGCTACGACGCAAAGCCAAAAAGTTAATTAAGCAAAGTAAAAAGACCTTAGAGTTACATATTGCGAATCAAAGTAAAACAAACCCGAAAGAATTCTATAGTTATATCAGAAAGAAAAAAAGTAGTTACTTCAACTGTTGGACCGTTAGTCGATGAAAAAGGAGAATACACCAAAGACGAAGTACAAATGAGTAATGCCCTCAATACCTTCTTTGCATCAGTTTTTACAACAGAAGACCTCAGTGATATCCCTACACCATCGCCGATTCAGATTGATAATTCAGATGTTCTAAGCAATATCACCGTTACAGCGAGAGAAGTATTGAATTGTTTAGATAAACTCAAGGTAAATAAAACGCCAGGACCTGTTACAATCTCGCCTAGAGTTCTAAAGGAAGCTAAGAATGAGCTCTCCAAACCACTGACATTACTATTCAATAAATCCTTGCAGTCTGGAACTATGCCGGATCAGTGGAAGCTAGCCAACGTAACACCGTTATTCAAAAAAGGCAGCAAATCCCTACCCAGTAACTATCGTCCAATTAGCTTAACCTCAGTTGTATGTAAAATGCTAGAAACGGTCATACGAGACAGACTCGTAAATCACTTGGAGGAAAATAACATACTTAAAGATACTCAACACGGCTTTCGTAAAAAACGTTCCTGTTTAACAAACCTCTTAGACTTCTTCCACGATATCCTCAACCTCTACGATGAGAGTAAAAGCTGTAGATAGTATATACCTTGATTTTCAAAAGGCCTTTGACAAAGTTCCCCACAAACGTTTACTGCTAAAACTAAAAGCGCATGGAATACAAGACGGTGTGTTGAAATGGATAGAAAATTGGCTCAGCAACAGAAAGCAAAGGGTAGTCATAAACGGTAAGGCATCTAAATGGACCAATGTAAGTAGCGGGGTACCCCAGGGATCGGTACTAGGACCAATTCTCTTTCTAATTTACATCAACGACATAGATGAGGGTCTCACCTGCACAATCTCAAAATTTGCTGACGATACAAAAATTGCAAATAGCGTACTCTCAAAAGAACAAGTTGACGATATGCAACACAATCTAGATAAATTGTCATGTTGGGCCCAAATTTGGCAAATGAGTTTCAATGCGGATAAATGTAAAGTACTACATGTCGGATACCTAAATGAGAAAGCAAACTATTCGATGAATGGCACTCAGCTTAAGAATGTAAACAGAGAAACTGATCTGGGAGTAACAATATCGAGTAAACTAAAACCGAGTCAACAATGTTCAGAAGTTGTTAAGAAGGCAAACAACAATAATGGGCTTTATAGGCAGGTCATTTGAGCATAAATCCAAAGAAGTTATCCTAACCCTTTACAATTCCTTAGTCCGCCCTCTTCTGGAATACTGCGTTCAATCCTGGTGCCCTTATTACCAAAAAGATATAAACAAGCTAGAACGAGTTCAACGTAGAGTTACCAAAATGATACCTAGCCTAAAGAACAAAACATACGAAGAGCGTCTTAGAGAATTTAATCTATTTCCTTTAACCCAGCGCAGATTAAGAGGCGACTTAATTCAAGTGTTCAAAATCATCAAAGGCATCGACAATATGAACTGTAGTAAGTACTTCACTATCGACCAATCTAATTACACGCGGGGAAACGGTTGCAAAATTATTGGTAAAATCTTTTAACTCGCACGAATCTAAGAATTTCTTCTTCAATCGAGTTGTCAACTTGTGGAATGGGCTTCCCCGAGACGTTATAGACTGCAGCACCGTTGATTCATTTAAATTCCGCCTAGACAAATATCTCGCATCAAACCCGCGACTGACTGCGTTTGTAAATGAATAACTTTATCCTCCCCTCAGTTACTAACCCATATGTCCCCTACTAACTTCATAGTCCTGCCACGTTAGTGGCAGGGCAGTAGTTCCCTTTCCAATGTTCCCTTACCCACTCTAAACCACTGTTTGGACACTTGATCCTCAGTGTTTTGGAGGACAAGCAACCTAGAAGGGTCACTAGATCTGTTGTTGCTTGATTTCCTTTGTACTCCTTTGTACTTTGTACTCTCTCTCATTCACACATGGTTCTCACCCACACCCACCTAAATTATTCATGCACTAATTATCGTCTGTATTCTCTCGTTTCCACCTGTTTTGTTTTGTTTTCAGACCCACACACACATGCTCGCTCGCTCTCTTTTCTCTCTCTCTCTCTCTCTCTCTCTCTCTCTCTCTCTCTCTCTCTCTCTCTCTCCCATGCCGTCAACATTACCAGAAGGCCCTCAATTTTTATTTCTCTCGCTCTTTTCTCTCTCTTTCTCTCTCTCTCTCTCTCTCTCTCTCTCTCTCTCTCTCTCTCTCTCTCTCTCTCTCTCTCTCTCTCTCGCTCTAAGTCGACCATTCGATTAATGTATGTGTATTAATTTAACTCCAACACCAAACACCTCCCAGATAAATTAATGAAAAAAGCATGTGAAAAGAAATGCTTCGCCCCATGTGAGCGAAACGTCTTTCCATTTATTTCTTACAGCCATTTCATCTAGTGTAATTTGAGTGATCAATTGTGAAGTATTTGTTGACATCCATATTGTTAATAACTAAAATATGTAAATATAGCTAATATAAAATAATAGAAAATGTCGACGGTACAGAAAGGGTTAAAGATAAGGTAGTAGACAGGTAGACAGGGGGTAGACAGAGGGTAGACAGAAGGTATTGTTGACAGGGAAAGACAGACTCTGGGGGAGGCACTCATCACAGGCAGTTCTGCCTTTTGTCTCCCTCATCCACATAGAAACAAAAATAGGAGTCGAACTATTCCTGGCGAGCTATAGCGAGCCTGTAATTTGAGAAGGAACCCTACTGAAAAATGTACAAATTGATCTTAAAAGTGGGTCTTGGGGGCATATTTTAAAGCTTGATGGAGATCTAGCCAGGAAAAAAAAAATATATATATATAATTTTATTATAATGTAAAACTTGCAAAATAAACAAACCGAAACTGGGACGACACAAGGTAAGCGCCAAGGAACTAATCAAAATTGCTACCTGTATATGGAAATAACGCTTATTAAAATAATATTTGTAATACAAGAATACAATCCACAATATATGTACTAGCTCTATAAGGGTAAGGTAGTAGACAGGTAGACAGGTATTGATGGCAGGTAGACATATATTGATGACAGGAGTAGACAGGTAGACAGGGGGTAGACATATATTGATGACAGTAGTAGACATATTGATGACAGTAGTAGACAGGTAGACAGAGGTGTAGACAGGTAGACAGGGGGTAGACATATATTGATGACAGTAGTAGACAGGTAGACAGAGGTGTAGACAGGTAGACAGATTAGTGATGACAGGAGGTATATTGATGACAGTAGTAGACAGATATTGATGACAGTAGTAGACAGGGGGTAGACATTTATTGATGACAGGGATAAACAGATATTGATGACAGCAGTAGACAGGTAGACAGGTATTGATGACAGATGGATAGACAGATATTGATGACAGCAGTAGACAGGTATTGATGACAGATGGATAGACAGGTATTGATGACAGTACTAGACAGAGGGTAGACAGGTATTGATGACAGTAGTAGACAGATTATTGATGACAGGGGATATATATAGCTAATAGATTGGTAACAGGGTAGATCTAATATGCCTAGGGAGGATATTAGCATGGGAGGGGGTAATCGATGTGTAGAATATTGAGTGACCTAACCCCCCCCCCCCCCACACACCCCTCTTTCACTAACCCCCCCCCCCCCCCCACCCCTCTCTATCTCTCTCATTTTCACTCACAATCACTCACTCACTCACTCACTCACTCACACACACACACATACAGTAGACACCGGTATAGCCATTAACATTTTCTAGGGTATTTACTTCCTCTAACAATTAAAACAATAATTATTAATTAAGGATGGATGTATACTATTGTACAGCACGACTTTTGGCATCGACTGTGCATGGCCTGAGGGTTGACAACTTGAGACAAGGAATATTTTACCAGCTGAGAGAAATGAAAAGGTCATAGTTTTTGACCACATATTTCTAAGCCAAAATTAAGGGGAGATCTTCACTTGAGGGACTTTTCTCTTGACCCCTTTCTCCCTCATGTTTAACCCCATTGCTTTTGAGATTTTAAGACGTTCACCCCATGAGTTTGGCGATTTTAAGAACTTTCGCCTCATTTATGTCACTTTTAAGACCTTGCGTGCCTTTTAGCTGTCGATTTTTGCCTGACGAGCGATAGCGAGTCTGTAATTTAAGAGGAACCGGCCTTCGGCCTGGACATTTTTCTACCGAAAAATGTATACATTTATCTTGAAAAGGGGTCTAGGGGCTGTAATTATAAGCTTGATGGAGGTCTAAGGAACAAACTAAAGACCTCCCCTTAAGTCAAATACCTATTTAGCTCAACCAGAATGCAACACATACAGAAATGATCAACTCCTTGTGGATCATGTTGCAATTATGTGATGTTATTCAGTTTAAAACGGACCTCTGCCAATTAACAGGCCATTGAATTGCATGGGATGATCGGTATTGCATTCTGGGTGTGGTGTCCTGAGTTCGAATCCCGGGAGGACCATATGCTTTCATTAATGTGTTCAAGTGCATTGGGGTTTGTAATGGAGGATAAATGTTAAGAGATGTTAAGAAGAGGGTGTTCCTAAGGGGAGGTTTTTAGTTGATTCCCTAGACTTCCATCAAGCTTAAAATTACTCCCCCTTGACCCCCTTTCAAGATAAATTTGTAAATTTTTCGGTAGAAAAATGTCCCGGACGAAGGCCGGTGCCCCTTTAATTACAGGCTCGCTCCGCTCGCCAGGAAAAAATCGACACCTAAATGGCACGAACGGTCTTAAAATTGACAGAAATGGGACGAGGGTTCTTAAAATCGCCAAACTAATGGGGCAAGCGTCTTTAAATCTCACAAGCAATGGGGCTAAACATGAGGGAGAAAGAGGTTCAGAAAAAAAGCCTCCCGGTGGAAATCTCCCCTTATTTTATAACACATTTTCTGTTTTTTTCCTTTTTTCAGACGATTTGGCGTTTTTCCCATCATCTCAAACACAGGTCAGTACTGCTGCTGTTGTTGTTGGTGTTGTTGTTCTGTGGTAAGACAAATTCGTTAGATCAGAAGATAGGTCGATAGATAGGCGGATGGAAAGAAAGAGAGATAGATAGATAGATAGCTACGTGGATAAATAGATAGATAGATAGATAGATAGGGGATGAATAGAAAGAGAGATGCATGGATATAAAGATAGGCGGATAGATACAAAGAAAGATAGATAGATAGATGGTTAGAAAAGATAGATTAGTGGATTAGATAGATGGGTAGATAGATAGAAAGATAGATTGGTAGATTAGATAGATGGTTAGAAAGATAGATAGATAGATAGAAAGATAGATAGATAGATAGAAAGATAGATAGATGGTTAGCTAGATAGATAGATAGATAGATAGACGGGATAGCTCAGAGGTCACTTGTACTGTTGAATATTGCATGGCTCACTCTCACTCTCACACTCTCTCTCTCTCTCTCTCTCTCTCTCTCTCAGCGTGGTTGAATTAAACAAAACATTGAATATAGAATAGGATTACCTAGAATTACATTAGTTTTTCCTGGGATTAACCCTTTGAAGCTCTGACGCGTTTTATCAGATTATTTTGGCTATCATTAGACGATTGTATGCAGCTTAGGAAGAATCTGTGGGTATTATATGGGTAAAGGCTATCTCAATCAACCCTTTGACTTCCATATACCCTTCCTAATCTGAATAAAATCGTCTTATAATTACCAGAAAATAGAAAAGAAATGCGTCTTGAAAGGGTTA
Source organism: Paralithodes platypus (assembly GCA_032716605.1). Taxonomy (NCBI): domain Eukaryota; kingdom Metazoa; phylum Arthropoda; class Malacostraca; order Decapoda; family Lithodidae; genus Paralithodes; species Paralithodes platypus. The sequence goes on from CM064513.1 coordinate 89,873,146, forward strand.
ACATATTTGCAAGGGGTTACTGAAGGATTACCTGGGACGTTGTGAGGTGAGATAGGCCGTTTTTTCTAGATCCCTTCTCCCACATGTTTAGCCTCCCCTCCCCCCCCCTAGTATCCCCCCTGTCAACCGCCTCCCCTCCACTCCCCACCCCCACCCCACACCACCCCACCCCCCACACCACTATCCCCCTCCTGTCAATCCCAGGAAAAAACAAGGGTAATTCTGGGAAGTCCTGTTCCGTACTCTTAATATTGTTATTTAACCACGATGTGCACAATACTAAATGGTGAGAGAGAGAGAGAGGGAGGGGGGGGGGCGACAGATAGAGAGCGAGGGAGGCACAGAGAGAGAGAGAGAGGGAGGGGGGGGCGACTGACAGAGGGAGACAGAGAGAGAGAGTGAGGGGGGGGGGGGTGGGGCGACAGATAGAGAGCGAGGGAGGCACAGAGAGAGAGAGAGGGAGGGGGCGACTGACAGAGGGAGGCAGAGAGAGAGAGAGAGAGAGAGAGGGGGGTGGCGACTGATAGAGAGAGAGAGAGAGGGGGGGGGGGCGACTGATAGAGAGAGAGGGAGGCAGAGAGAGAGGGAGAGGGGGCGACTGATAGAGAGGGAGGGAGGCAGAGAGTGAGAGAGAGAGGGAGTGGGGGCGACTGGTAGAGAGGGAGGCAGAGAGAGAGAGAGAGAGGGGGGTGGCGGCTGATAGTGAGGGAGGGAGGCACAGAGAGAGAGAGAGAGGGGGGGATGGCGACTGATAGAGAGCGAGGGAGGCACAGAGAGAGAGCGAGAGAGAGGGAGGGGGCGACTGACAGAGGGAGGCAGAGAGAGAGAGGGGGGTGGCGACTGATAGAGAGAGAGGGAGGCAGAGAGAGAGAGAGAGAGGGGGGGGCGACTGATAGAGAGAGAGGGGGAGAGAGAGGGAGGCAGAGAGAGAGAGAGAGAGGGAGTGGGGGCGACTGATAGAGAGAGAGAGAGAGAGAGAAAGAGAGAGATGGAGGAGGGGGCACAGAGAGGGAGAGGGGGACGACTGAGAGAGCGAAAGCGAGCCCAGCAGACGACAGCGCCACCCTGCTTGATAATTTAAGTCACAAGCCACCCAGGAGAGAGAGAGAGAGAGTGTGTGAGAGTGAGAGAGGTGAGAGGGGGGCGACTGAAATAGAGAGAGAGAGTGAGAGTAAGAGTGAGAGGAAGGAGGGGGATGACTGAGAGAGAGAGAGAGAGAGAGGAGGGGGGTGACTGAGAGAGAGAGAGAGACTGCGACACATGAATTGCAAGCGCATCCAAGGAAGTACCGTACCAAACACTGCGCTGCTCACACTATCAAGCACACGCTTTAGAAGTTTGGAACAATATCCATAGCTCATAATTATTTAGGCCTACAGCGAAGATAAGGTCTATGAATGATCGACTTTGTTGTTGTTGTTGTTTCCCAGGCTGTCTGACCAAACAGCCCCAAGGTCCCGAGTAAGGCCAAGGCCATAACCGAGCGCCCCCACAGAACCCTCCCTGCTTACCACTAAGAAAGCCCAGGTGACCGAAGACGCTCCCAGGCGAGGGGCTGAGTGCGGAAACGCCCGGAACACCAAAGCCCCACCCAGGGCCCTGTGCCCCTTAACAAGTATGAAGGGAAAGTTGAGGGGCAAAGGAAAAATGTGATGCTTTTGCTCCCTGTCTGGCAAGCTCTAGGTATCGTCTCCTCTTATTATCCCCTTGTGTTTCTTCCTGTCTGGTGTTATCAATACTACTACTACTATTTCTACTACTACTACTACTACTACTACTACTACTACTACTATACATGGACAAAATTATAAATGAAGTGGCTGGTACTAATGCAGGATGTAAATATGGAGATGTGAGATGCAACATATTAGCCTACGCTGATGATATAGTCCTCCTGGCTGATTCTTTTCAAGATATGGATATATTATATAGCAAATTATGTTCTTGTATTGATTAACATTTACGGTACTTAAAATTAACAGATAAATCTAAATGCATGATATTTACTACCAATAATAATCAGCAGACGCAGAGCATTGAGCTGAACGGAGATACCTTGGAGGTGGTGAAGGGATTCAAATATCTGGCCCACAATATTTTATTTTATTTTAAAGACTCAGATGACATAACTTTTAGAATAAATAATTGTTATGGAACTTTTAATAGTATTTTTAGAAATTACAAACAAGTGAACAAAGATACAATGTTATTTCTGTTTAATTCTTACTGTCTACCAGATTATGGACTTCCCCTATGGAATCACGACAGTTCTTTTAATTCTAATGGTTTTAAAGCATTTTCAGTTGCATTTAATAAACCCCTTAAGCGTATTTGTGGCATACCTCCCTACGCCAGCAGCCATATCACGGCAGCTCGATGCAAACAATTGCTACTCAATCATCATACAGCGTTAGTTCAAGCCCGATACTGCAAAAGAGTATTAAGGTCTCAAAATCCTATAATTAGGCATAATATTCCTATTATTAAAGAAGGTTTCATGGTTCAAAATGTGGTCAATTTGTTTGGAAGAACTTATAATGTAGATGTACCGGTACTAGGAGAAAATCTAGATGTTTTGAGAGCCAGGATTGAGTGGGTACCGTACAAGGGCATGAGGACAGGCGAGGTCCATGTTTCTATTATGGGTTTTAGCTCTAGAAGGGCGTGACTATTATTTTTTAACAGCGGTTGTAGGCAACAAATACGTTTTAGAAATTGCATTTTAATTGTCATGCGATAATTTCATTATCGCATGACTTCCATCCTCATAATTGAGTTTTGAATGCATATGTTTTTTATAATATTTTATTTGATGATTTTATCCTGACTATCAGAAGCTAATATTGTAAATAGTTTGTATATAGGAAATAATTTTGAATATTTAATACATTTTGATTTAACTTTACTATAATTGTTATTGGATTATGTAATGTGTGTGTTTTGTACTGTGTACTGTACATATGTATTGCGAAATAAAGGAATGGATTGATTGATTGACTACTACTACTACTATTACTTTTTTTTTTTTTTTTTTTTTTTTTACTACATTGATTTGTATTTAATATTTTTCATACATTTCATGTTACTACTACTACCATCACCACCTCCACCATCACCACCACCACTACCATATATTTAACATTGTACACATATTAAATTTCACAAGCATCAGATACTACTATTCTACACCATGCAACTATTACTACTACTACTACTACTATTACTACTACTACTACTACTACTACTACTACTACTACAGTCAGAGGGTTTGTTGATATAATCTTTACTCTTTTAGCTTCCACATATCCTTCCTAAGCTGTATAAAATCGTCTAATAATGGCAAAAGTAAACAAATAAAATCCTGGATAATCCTGCAGGGTTAAGTAATGTTTCTGGCTATTATTATACGATTTCATTCGGATTAGGAAGGGTATGTGTACGTCAGAGGGTTAATTGAGATAGTCTACACCCTTTTGCCTCCCACATATCCTTCCTAAGCTGTATAAAATCGTCTATCGATGGCCAGAGAAATCCGATAAAATGAGTCATAATCCTGAATTTGTACAATATTATTCCTTTTATTAATATGGTAAAGAGAGAGAGAGAGAGAGAGAGAGAGAGAGGTGGGTATATTAAAGAGGAGAGAAGGGGGGAGGGAGACAGGAAGAGAATAATTTAGAGAGAGAGAGAGAGAGATTATTTAACCTATTATCTGTACAGGGTTGTCTCTTTATATCTGTATTATATAAATTATATATTATGTATGTATTTCCTATGTCTTCTATCTGACCCTGGTTTATCCTATGAGTAAGTATATCAGTTATTTTATATATATATATATATATATATATATATATATATATATATATATATATGCGCTATTTCATCGCAACATATTTTGTTTTATTATTTAGCTTAGAACGTTCGTAGTCACAGGATAAAACTAACTTGTATGATCAAACTCAAACTTTCCCCCTGTGTTACGGAAACGTTTTATTTGCTCGTTTGTTACGTAAACAATTTAACCTTTGATAACGACAACTACGAAAACACACCATAAACTCAGTGATAACAAGAAAATAGTAATATTTCGCATATACTATATACTATATATACTGTGTATATATATATATATATATATATATATATATATATATATATATATATATATATATATATACAGTTTGCGTGTGTGTGTGTGTGTACGCAGCATATGCAGTTTATTCTATGTATAACATAGTTACAAACATTTTATGAATGGAGGATGCCTTTAGGCACATGGACCTTTTTGTGTTATCTGTGTTTTTCCTTCCTCCGTTCATTGTCTCTTTAAAAAAAAAATATATATATATATATATATAATTTGCCAAATGAGGAACTAAATAGTAACAGATTATTTGTAATACAAACAATTTGTCGGAGCAGAGAGAGAGAGAGAGAGACAGAGAGAGAGAGAGAAATTACCTCTAACTTCTAGTAATTAAAGTTGTAAAATTAGAGAGAGAGAGAGAGAGAGAGAGAGAGAGAGAGAGAGAGAGAGAGAAATTACCTCTAACTTCTAGTAATTAAAGTTGTAAAATTATCTCAATTATCCCACAAACAATCTCTCCCCAACACGAATCACATTGTCTATTAATAGTCAATATAAACTGTAAAATCCGATATCATTTTTAACGCCACAACTGATTTGATGAAACAGAAAATCAATAATCACTCAACAAAACTACGATTACAAAATATCGGAAATCTCCATTGGGACAGTATTTTTATGTCTGTGTCTGCAACGCAAGAATAGATAGTTTTGATCATTAAGAATGTATTTATATACAGGTACCGGCTATATATTTGATAATTAAGAATGTATTTATATACAGGTACCGGCTATATATTTGATAATTAAGAATGTATTTATATACAGGTACCGGCTATATATTTGATAATTAAGAATGTATTTATATACAGGTACCGGCTATATTTGATAATTAAGAATGTATTTATATACAGGTACGGCTATATATTTGATAATTAAGAATGTATTATTACAGGTACCGGCTAATATTTGTTAATTAAGAATGTATTTATATACAGGTACCGGCTTATATTTGATAATTAAGATTGTATTTATATACAGGTACCGGCTATATATTTGATAATTAAGAATGTATTTATATACAGGTACCGGCTATATATTTGATAATTAAGAATGTATTAGATACAGGTCCGGCTATATTTGATAATTAAGAATGTATTTATATACAGGTACCGGCTATATTTGATAATTAAGAATGTATTATATACAGGTACCGGCTATATATTTGATAATTAGAATGTATTTATATACAGGTACGGCTATATTTGATAATTAAGAATGTATTTATATAAGGTACCGGCTATATATTTGATAATTAAGAATGTATTTATATACAGGTACCGGCTATATATTTGATAATTAAGAATGTATTTATACAGGTACGGCTATATATTTGATAATTAAGAATGTATTTATATACAGGTACCGGCTATATATTTGATAATTAAGAATGTATTTTATACAGGTACCGGCTATATTTGATAATTAAGAATGTATTTATATACAGGTACCGGCTATATATTGATAATTAAGAATGTATTTATATACAGGTACCGGCTATATATTTGAATTAAGAATGTATTTATATACAGGTACCGGCTATATATTTGATAATTAAGAATGTATTTATATACAGGTACCGGCTATATATTTGATAATTAAGAATGTATTTATATACAGGTACCGGCTATATATTTGATAATTAAGAATGTATTTATATACAGGTACCGGCTATATATTTGATAATTAAGAATGTATTTATACAGGTACCGGCTATATATTTGATAATTAAGAATGTATTTATATACAGGTACCGGCTATATATTTGATAATTAAGAATGTATTTATATACAGGTACCGGCTATATATTTGATAATTAAGAATGTATTTATATACAGGTACCGGCTATATTTGATAATTAAGAATGTAGTTATATACAGGTACCGGCTATATTTGATAATTAAGAATGTATTTATATACAGGTACCGGCTATATATTTGATAATTAAGAATGTATTTATATACAGGTACCGGCTATATATTTGATAATTAAGAATGTATTTATATACAGGTATATATTTTATCAACTTAATTGCCCTCGCTTGAAATAAAAACTGTAGAAAGAAGTCAAAGCCAGAGCATCAAACCTACAAATAAAATGAAGGAACGAACACTAAAACTCCTAAAACACTGCACAAAGCTTGGTGTGGAAAAACTATTGAATAAAAGTACAAATATATATATATATATATAATACTGTATTATATACTGTATATTATATATATATATTTATATATAATTATATATATATATATATATATATATATATATATATATATATATATATATATATATATATATATATATACCCACAGGATTATGTGTTGGGCTTCAATACCTCGTTCTCTCTCTCTCTTACACACACACACACACATAGACAACCTCTCTCTCTCTCTCTCTCTCTCTCACTCACTCACTCACTCACTCACTCACTCACTCACTCACTCACTCACTCACTCTCTCTCTCTCTCTCACTCACTCACTCACTCACTCTGGGTTCCGAATAATATGTTGCCATCTCAAGAGATTCATATACTGTACGTACCTTACGCTCCTCGACACAAAACACTACTTACCATCCTACCTACCTACCTACCTACCTACCTACCTACCTACCTACTATCCTACCTACCTACCTACCTACTATCCTACCTACCTACCTACCTACCTACCTACTATCCTACCTACCTACCTACTATCCTACCTACCTACCTACTATCCTACCTACCTACTATCCTACCTACCTACTATCCTACCTACCTACTATCCTACCTACCTACCTACTATCCTACCTACCTACCTACCTACTTACTTACCTACCTACTATCCTACCTACTTACTTACCTACTTACCTACCTACCTACTATCCTACCTACCTACCTACCTACCTACTATCCTACCTACCTACCTACTATCCTACCTACCTACCTACCTACTATCCTACCTACCTACCTACTATCCTACCTACCTACCTACTATCCTACCTACCTACCTACTATCCTACCTACCTACTATCCTACCTACCTACCTACCTACTATCCTACCTACCTACTATCCTACCTACCTACCTACCTACTATCCTACCTACCTACCTACCTACCTACCTACCTACACTACCTACCTACTACTCTACCTACCTACCACTCTACCTACCTACCAATCTACCTACCACACTACCTACCTACCTACTATCCTACCTACCTACTATCCTACCTACCTACCTCCCTACCTACCATCCTACCTACCTACCTACTATCCTACCTACTTACCTACCTACTATCCTACCTACCTACCTATCTACTTACCTACCATCCTACCAACCTACCTACCTTCCTACCTATTTACCTACCTACCATCCTACTTACCTACCTACCTACCATCCCACACACCCACCAACATACCAACCAACCAACCTACCTACCTACCTACCTACCTACCTACCATCCCACACACCCACCAACATACCAACCAACCAACCTACCTACCTACCTACCTACCAACCAAACAACCAACCTACCATACAAACAACCAACCTACCATACAAACAACCTACCTACCTACCAACCTACCTACCTACCAACCTACCTACCTACCAACCTATCTACCTACCTACCTACCAACCAACCAACCAACCAACCCCTACCTACCCACCCACCCACCCACCAACTAACCAATCAATCAACCTACCAACCTACATACCTACCTACCTTATCGACCTACCAGACCACCTCTTGCCTTTTCTACCCACCAAGGCGAAATCTTTTTCAGACCTAATGATAAAAATTGACCTGGGAGTTCTATGGGCGATTTTTTTTTTGGGGGGGGGGGGGGAGAGAGGAGGTATTCGTCTTCTGTCCCTTTCACTCGCGTTCTCTCTCTCTCTTAATAATAAAATAATATACAGTATGATAACATAATACTATATAATAAACTAATACAATAGAATAATAGAAATAATAAGATAGTATACAATATAATAACTTAATACAATATAATCTAGTATAATAACATTATAAAATATAGTTAAATAATTAAATTAATTAATAAAAAGGATACAAAATATTAAATCAAGAATCGTAATAATATAGGCTACACCATTTTAAAACCCGACTGCGCTAATGATGGAAGTTGCAATATTGCGAATACTGCTGACTCACCGTGACTCGGCAATATGTCCGCCTGATTAATGAAGGGATATTGAGGCCCTCGTACATTTTTGGCCAACGCGGTGTGGTTCGGATCATACTAATTTATAATGCCTGGGAAGAATTATGATCACTTGCATAGCGTTTACGTTCGTTCCTATAGAGTTTTTTTTTTTGTATATTTATGATTTATTTATATTGCAGCTCTCCAACCCAAGAGTGAAACGATATTCCCAATGTTTCTTTTATTCAACAGCTGAGCTCTGGAACTTTCTTCCTGAATCCATCTTTCACTCATCCTATGACTTAAATTATATCGCTATTACAACAATCAGTGTTCTTCAGAGCTCTCTCAGTGTATACCCCATCCCTTGCGGTGAGTGAGAGGCACCCGTCTTTCAACACAGTCCCACTCCTATTCTGTCCAGCTCTCCAACCCAAGAAATAGTAAATTTGCTCAGTCTTTCTTCTACTCAACAAGTGAACTCTGGAACTCTCTTCCTCAATCAAAATTTCCTTCATCCTTTGACTTAGACTTATTTAAACTTCGTGTGTCCAGGTATTTTGATGCCAACGTCCCCTAAATATGATTCTCAGTCACTCTTTGGCTATGGGGAGACACTCGTTACAGGCAACCTACCTTTTGTCTCCTTCATACACATAGGAAACAAACGAAAAAAACGTCACAGACTTCTCGTGTGTCCGGCTCTGAATATATATCACAAAAGCAATGGGGCTAAACATGAGGGAGGAAGGGGTCAAGAAAAAAATTCCTTACATGGTAACTTCTCTGACTCACCCAAACACGGTAGATTCCATGGCCATACCTGGAAGGACCAAAAACAGTTATGCATCAGTAGGATTGGATTTATATAATGTTCTGAATGTAGGAGGAGTGTGGAATGGAAATGGTTGTTTGACGTTATATATATATATATATATATATATATATATATATATATATATATATATATATATATATATATATATTGTGTATATATAACATTGTGATAGGTAACAAATTGGTGTCACTAGTAAATTAGAGTCTTTGGTTGCTGATTTTGAATATTTCTTAATCCTTAAAACTCATTAGCATATTTGCTTATAGTCCTAATTAATATTTAATACGAGTACGAAGCTTGGGAAGGTCAGGTCAGGTTATAGTTTAAAACACACACACACACACACACACATAAATAGATAACTATATAGATAAATAGATAGAGAGAGAGATATATAGATAGATTGATATATATATATATATATATATATATATATAGAGAGAGAGAGAGAAAGAGAGGGGGGTGGGGGAACTTGTACTGATGAATGATTAAATATACAAATACATGAATACAAAACCTTGGTACAGACTCGCTCGGAATTAGAGGATTAAATGCTCAAATCATATAGTACACATTGTGTGTGTGTGTGTTTGTGTGTGTGTCGTAGAGAGAAAGAGAGAGTGAATGTGTGTGTTTCAGTTTATTATATCTGAGTATGTGAGAGAAAGAGTGTGTGTGTGTGTTTTATTGTTGTTGTTGTTGTTCTTCTTCTTGTTAGTGGTGGTGAGGGTGACAGGGTGGTGCTGAATACAATAGTAGTGGTCGATATAGATTTATTTGTTATGTTTCATGAAGGATTTATTACACAGGCCACATAAAGGCTCATAAACTAACTGTACCGCCTCGTGACGTAACTCTATTTGGTCCGGGGGTGGCGCTTTTTGGACCTCCCCTCTTTCGCTCCATTAGATATTTTAAGACGTTGCATCCCTTTAGTTTGGCGATAATACGACACTTCCTGAATGGGGTGAAGCGTCGATATATTTAATTTATTTATTTATTATATATATTTGTTTTTGTTATATTTAATTGGAGAGAGAGAGAAAGAGAGAGAGATATTAATGTTGCAACAGAGCTACATTATAAAGGAACGTAGAGAAATAACTGTCAAAAAGAGAGAGAGAGAGAGAGATTAATGTTGCAACAGAGCTACATTATAAAGGAACGTAAAGAAATAACTGTCAAAAAGAGAGAGAGAGAGAGAGAGAGAGAGAGATAGGATAATAATGGTGGTCTAACAAGAGAAAGTAGATCATTAATTATTGTCTGAGGTCTCTCTCTCTCTCTCTCTCTCTCTCTCTCTCTCTCTCTCTCTCTCCTTCGATCTTTTTCGCATCATTTCTCATAATTGTCATTCTCATCATTATTCACTCCTCCCTCCTCCCTCCCCTCACCCCCCACCCCCCTCCCTCCCTCCCTCCTCCCGCCTCCTCTTCCTTTCCCCTCCCTTCCTCTCTCCCCTCCTCCATCCCTCCCTTCCTCCCACCCCTCCCTTCCTCCCTCCCCCTGACCCCCTCCTCCTTCCCCTGACCCCCTCCTCCTCCCCCTCCCCCCCTCACCCCTCCTCCCCCTTTACCCCTCCACCTCACCTCCCCTCCCCCACCCAACCCCCACCCACCACACCCAAACATTGTGAAATCTAATTTCTGAATCGGTTTTTTATACGTAGATTAATTAATAAATCAAAACCTTTCAATGCAGTGTAGGGTCTAGTTGAAGGGGTGGTAGAGTGTAGGGTCTAGTTGAAGGGGTGGTAGAGTGTAGGGTCTAGTTGAAGGGGTGGTAGAGTGTAGGGTCTAGTTGAAGGGGTGGTAGAGTGTAGGGTCTAGTTGAAGGGGTGGTAGAGTGTAGGTCGTAGTTGAAGGTGTCGTAGAGTGTAGGGTCTAGGTGAAGGGGTGGTAGAGTGTAGGGCCTAGTTGAAGGGTGGTAGAGTGTGAGGGTCTAGTTGAAGGGGTTGGTAGAGTGTTAGGGTCTAGTTGAAAGGGGTGGTAGGGGTAAGGAGTGTAGGTTCTAGTTGAAGGGTGTAGAGTGTGGGTCTAGTTGAAGGGTTGTAGAGTGTAGGGTCTAGTTGAAGGGTGGTAGAGTGTAGGGTCTAGTTGAAGGGGTGGTAGAGTGTAGGGTCTAGTTGAAGGGGTGGTAGAGTGTAGGGTCTAGTTGAAGGGGTGGTAGAGTGTAGGGGCTAGTTGAGGGGTGGTTGAGTGTAGGGTCTAGTTGAAGGGGTGGTAGAGTGTAGGGTCTAGTTGAAGGGGTGGTAGAGTGTAGGGTCTAGTTGAAGGGGTGGTAGAGTGTAGGGTCGAGTAGAAGGGGGGGTAGAGTGTAGGGTCTAGTTGAAGGGGTGGTAGAGTGTAGGGTCTAGTTGAAGGGGTGGTAGAGTGTAGGGTCTAGTTGAAGGGGTGGTAGAGTGTAGGGTCTAGTTGAAGGGGTGGTAGAGTGTAGGGTCTAGTTGAAGGGGTGGTAGAGTGTAGGGTCTAGTTGAAGGGGTGGTAGAGTGTAGGGTCTAGTTGAAGGGGTGGTAGAGTGTAGGGTCTAGTTGAAGGGTGGTAGAGTGTAGGGTCTAGTTGAAGGGGTGGTAGAGTGTAGGGTCTAGTTGAAGGGGTGGTAGAGTGTAGGGTCTAGTTGAAGGGGTGGTAGAGTGTAGGGTCTAGTTGAAGGGGTGGTAGAGTGTAGGGTCTAGTTGAAGGGGTGGTAGAGTGTAGGGTCTAGTTGAAGGGGTGGTAGAGTGTAGGGTCTAGTTGAAGGGGTGGTAGAGTGTAGGGTCTAGTTGAAGGGGTGGTAGAGTGTAGGGTCTAGTTGAAGGGGTGGTAGAGTGTAGGGTCTAGTTGAAGGGGTGGTAGAGTGTAGGGTCTAGTTGAAGGGGTGGTAGAGTGTAGGGTCTAGTTGAAGGGGTGGTAGAGTGTAGGGTCTAGTTGAAGGGGTGGTAGAGTGTAGGGTCTAGTTGAAGGGGTGGTAGAGTGTAGGGTCTAGTTGAAGGGGTGGTAGAGGCACATCCAATAGTTAGTATTTATTATTAAGGAGGGATGGCCTTATTTATTTGCTCATTTATATATATATATATCTATAATTTTTATAGTTTCCTCCCTAGACCTCCAACAAGCTTCAAGAAAACACCTCCAAGACACCCTCCTTCAAGATAAATTTGGACATTTGTACACACACACACCTCCACACACACACACACACACACACACACACACACACACACACACTGAGTAACTGAGTAACTGAGTAACACACAGCCCGTAGCCTAGTAGGTAGAGCTCTCGTCTCACACACGAGGGGTCGGGGGTTCAATCCCCGGCCGGGCGGAGACAAATTGGGCTTATCTCCTTTCATGTGTTAGCCTCAGTTCACCTAGCTGTAAATAGGTACCTGGAATAAGTGGACGACGTTGTGACGTCCCATCTGGGGTTGGCAAAAATGGTACAAGGCGAGATGGGTATCATATGGTTCACCTAAGCTGATGGCTACCTAAGCCTTCGGGCGAGACGGTACCGTCTATAGTGAGAATGGTACCATACAGATCCACCCTAAGCCTTCGTTTCCGATGTCGCCAATTGGCTAAATACAGACTACATACACATCCACAGCCATTCCAACAGTACATAAAACACTTAACATGCATTTCACGCAATACATTCCCAGTTAAGGAGGCGCGATAATAATGAGCTTAGCTCGCATTGCGTGGATTCCCCTTGACGAACAAGTAACTGAGTAACACACACACACACACACACACAGCTCCCCTCCCTTCTGTGAACTAACCTATTGAAGAACTATAATTGTTTTGCCTATCGCAGGTGAAGGTTTAAAGGAGTCCTGGGCACTCCATCTGACAGACAGAGATTGATGGTGAAGGAACAGGACGGTAAAGTGCCCCAGAGTTTTATGGAGAACTTGGGGTGTGGGTTTGGTGTAAAGAAGTGTGTGTGCTTTGAGTATGTGTGTGTGTGTGTGTGTGTGGATGAGTGGGTGGGTGTGTTTTGAAGTGTGTGTGTGTGTGTGGTTTAAAGCAATGGGTGGGCTTTGAGTGTGTGTGTGTGTGTGTTTTTGTGTTTGTGTGTGTGTTTTGAAGTATGTGTGTGTGCTTTGAAGTGTCATTCTCACCCCTCATTCGTCCCTTACCCCTTCCCCCCTGGTCCCTCATTTACCCGCTGTCCCCCCTCTTTCTACCCTTCGCCCTTCATTCTCACCCCTCACCACTCCTTCCCTCACCCCTCCCTCACCCACCCATCACCCCTGCTCCCTCCATATCCCACCCTTGCCCCTCACCCATCACCCCTCCTCCCTCACTCCATACCCCTCCCTCACCCACCATCAACCCTCCCTCCCTCCATACCCCTCCCTCACCCACCCATCACCACTCGCCTCTCCCTACCTCCATACCCCTCCCTCACCCACCCATCACCCCTCGCCTCTCCCCACCTCCATACCCCTCCCTCACCCATCACCCCTCTTCCCTCCTCACTCTGCACCACTCCTTGCCTCACCCGCCCCTCCCTCCACATCCCACCCTCACCTATTCACCCCTCCTCCCTCCCCCCCCCCCCCCCCCCCCCACCCACCCCTCACCCCCCAACTCCGGCCCAGTAATTAATGCCCCACTCCCCTCCCCCTCTCACCAATCTAGCAACAGTGGTAAGTGTGAAAACAATCAGTGCTCCAGAAATTAATGTGTGGAGTGTATTTTGACTTTAACCACTTCGTTAAAATTGTGTGTTCAAATCAAACGTAGCAAATGTAATATATATATATATATATATAGAGAGAGAGAGAGAGATTTGTTTATTTATTTATTTATTGTCATTCATTTATTCTATTTATTTATTTATTTATACTGCTCTGACTGTATATATCAGAAGTTTAGTTTGAGTGAGTGAGTCATTAATTTACCCTCACCCCATCAACTCTCGCCCTTCATAATTATTGCCACATTATAAACTTACACTATTTAATTAACTTTATTAACTTTATTATATTAACTTTATTATATTAACTTTATTATTTTCTTTGTATTTTCTTCGGTCAATTTATAATTAATACTGTCTTTAACTTTCGTCACAACGCTAAAAATAAATGTATACATTTTTTGGTAGAAAATTGTCCCCCCTCAAATTACAGGCTCGCTTTTCACTCGCCAGGATATAATATCATCAATTTTCCTTCTTGCCTTCTCTAATCATTCAATCTCATCAACTTCCACCCTACCCCATCAATCCTGCTCCATCATCAATCTCTCCTTACCTCCTCTCTTCATCAATCACATCAATATTCACCCACACTCCATCAATTACCCCTCCTCTTCTCCAAGCCCCCCCCCCCCCCCCCTCTCTCTCATCAACTTCTACTTAAGGGGAGATTTCCACTTAAGGGAATATTTGTTTGACCCCTTTCTCCCTCATGTTTAGCCCCATTGCTTTTGAGATTTTAAGACGTTCGCCCTAGTAGTTTTGACATTTTAAGAAATTTTGCCCCATTTCTGTCAATTTTAAGACCTTTCGTGCCATTAAGGTGTCGATTTTTTCCTGGCGAGCGATAGCGAGCCTGTAATTTAGGAGCAACCGGCCTCCGGCCGGGACATTTTTCTACCGAAAAATGTACAAATTTATCTTGAAAGGGAGTCTAGGGGGTGTAATTTTAAGCTTGATGAAAACGTAGGGAACAAACTAAATACCTCCCCTTAAAGCTATCAATCTTTTTCTATAATCAATCCTTCTTTACCTTCTCTGACCTTCAATGTCACATCAATATGCACCCACACTTCATCAATATTAGTATACCAATCATTTACGCCACGCCTCCTTATACCCTAACCCCCATCCAATCAACTTCCTCTCTCAGCCCGCCATCAATCTCTCCTTGCCTTCCTCTCACCATCAATCACATCAATATCCAACCCACACACCATCAATTACCCCTCCCCTCCCTCCCTCCCCCTCTCTCATCAACTTCTACTTAAGGGAGCCCACCTCGCTTTTGGTTTATCTTTCTCTCCCTCTCTCTCTTTGGCTTGTATCCATTCGGCCCCATTCAGCCTACTGTTTAAGACGTATATACCCCCATTCAGGTGTCAATATTTTCCTGGCGAGCGGTAGCGATCTAGTATATATATATATTGTTTTGTTTTGACAGCAAGCTAAATTTGTACATTTTTCGATAGAAAAATTTCTCCAGCGAAGCCGGATTTCTCCATATAATCCTGGCTCGCTATCGCTCGCCAGGAAGAAATCGACACCTGGATGGGGATAAACGTCTTAAAACAGTTGGCTGAATGGTCCGAATGGATACAAGCCAGAGAAAGAGAGAAAAGGAGAGAAAGATAAAAAAAGGCCGGTGACCCCCCTTAAGGGGAGGTATTTAGTGTGTTCCCTAGACCTCCATCAAGCTTAAAATTACACCCCCTTGAGTCCCTTTCAAGATAAATTTGTACATTTTTCGGTAGAAAAATGTCCCGGCCGAAGGCCGGTTCCTCTTAAATTACAGGCTCGCTATCGCTCGCCAGGATAAAATCGACACCTGAATGGCACGAAAGGTCTTAATATGGGGTGAAAGTTCTTAAAATCGCTAAACTAATGGGGCAAACGTTTTATAATATCAAAAGCAATGGGGCTAAACATGAGGGAGAAAGGGGTCCAGAAAAAAATCCCTCAAGTGGCGATCTCCCCTCAAAGCCATCAATCCTGTTCTATCATCAATCTCTCCTGACCAACTCTTACCCTAATTCACATCAATGACACACTCCATCAATAACACACTCCATCAATATCACACTCCATCAATATCACACTCCATCAATATTAGCAAACCATTATTAAGGCGTCGATTTCATTCCTGGCGAGCGATAGAGAGAGCTTCCCTTGTGGAGTGGACTTTTCAGAGACCTAACACTAACCTTCAATCTCATTTCCATCTTGATTCTGACCCCACCCTCCATTCTCTGACACCAATCACTCTTTAAGGGGAGGTTTCTAGTTTGTTTCCTACTCCTCCAACAATCTTAAAATTTCACCCCCTTGACCCCCTTTCAAGATAAATTTGTACATTTTTCGGTAGAAAAATGTCCCGGCCGAAGGCCGATTACTCTTAAATTACAGGCTCGCTATCGCTCGCCAGGATAAAATCAACACCTAAATGGCACGAATGGTCTTAAAATTGACAGAATGGGGCGGAAATTCTTAAAAATCCCCAAACTAATGGGGCGAACGTCTTAAAATCTCAAAAGCAATGGGGCTAGACATGAGAGAGCAAGGGCTCAAGAAAAAAATCCCTCAAGTGGAAACCTCCCCTTAAGCTGGCTATCCTTGTCTGCCACACTCCATTATTCACCGACCATCATTAATCTCTGTGTATATTACCACCACCACTACCCACCGTCTGGCGATTTTGAGACCTTTCACCCCATTTTTTTTTTTGCCAATATTAAGACCTTTCGTGCCCTTTAGGTGTCGATTGTTTCCTGGCGAGCGATTGCGAGCCTCTAATTTTAGAAGGAATTTATATAAGGCAAAAGATAAGTTCAAGGATGATATTGGATTACCTTAAAGTTTGGAAGAATGTGAATGAACTAGCACATACTCTCTCTCTCTCTCTCTCTCTCTCTCTCTCTCTCTCTCTCTCTCTCTCTCTCTCTCTCTCTCTCTCTCTCTCTCTCTCTCTCTCTCTCTCCCTCTCCTCAACTCCACTCTTACCCTAAATACCTCACACCTTGATCCATATTTCACTTAAATGTTAGTCCCCCCTCACCCCACCCTTCCCTCCCCCTCACCCAAGTCCCTAACCACCTCCCTCACCCAAGATTTCCTCCCCCCCCTGATGCCCACCACCGCACCATCAAAGAGAGACCCCCCCCCCCCTCTCTCTCCCCCCCCCCCCCCCCCCCCACCACCACCCAACAAAAGTCAATGGTGTAGCTGTGGTGCCAGTAATTGTGAACGCTCCCCCCCCCCCCCCACCACCACCACAAATAATAACTCCACCAACAACACCAACAACAATAACACACACACACACACACACACACACACACACACACACACACACACACACACACACACACCTCTTGTATGTGTGTGTCCCGGACGCCAAGGAAATAAAGGGTTGTTTGGGGCGACACGGTTAATTAATTACCGTATATCGGGAGAGTAATACACCTAGACGACAGACTTTGTACAGTCGGCCACATAAGTTATGTTCCTCCGTGATCTTATACATGGAAATATTATGCGTATGATTGAATTACGAGTGTAGTTTCTTATGTTGTAGGGAACTCGGCTGTCTGTCTGTCTGTCTTACCTGTTTGTCTGTCTGTCTGTCTGTTTGTTTGTCTTACCTGTCTGTCTGTCTGTCTGTCTGTCTGTCTGTCTTACCTGTCTGTCTGTCTTACCTGTCTGTCTGTCTGTCTTACCTGTCTGTCTGTCTTACCTGTCTGTCTGTCTGTCCCACCTGTCTGTTTGTCTTACCTGTCTGTCTGTCTGTCTTACCTGTCTGTCTGTCTGTCTGTCTGTCTTACCTGTCTGTCTGTCTGTCCCACCTGTCTGTTTGTCTTACCTGTCTGTCTGTCTGTCTTACCTGTCTGTCTGTCCCACCTGTCTGTTTGTCTTACCTGTCTGTTTGTCTTACCTGTCTGTCTGTCTTTCTGTTTGTCTTACCTGTCTGTTTGTCTTACCTGTCTGTCTGTCTGTTTGTCTTACCTGTCTGTTTGTCTTACCTGTCTGTTTGTCTTACCTGTCTGTTTGTCTTACCTGTCTGTTTGTCTTACCTGTCTGTCTTACCTGTCTGTTTGTCTTACCTGTCTGTTTGTCTTACCTGTTTGTCTGTCTGTTTGTCTTACCTGTCTGTTTGTCTTACCTGTCTGTCTGTCTTACCTGTCTGTTTGTCTTACCTGTCTGTTTGTCTTACCTGTCTGTTTGTCTTACCTGTATGTCTGTCGGTTTGTCTTACCTGTATGTCTGTCTTACCTGTCTGTCTGTCTGTCTGTCTTGTCTGTCTGTCTGTCTTACCTGTATGTCTGTCTGTGTCTCTGTTTGTCTGTCTGTCTGTCTTACCTGTCTGTCTGTCTGTTTGTCTTACCTATCTGTCTGTCTTACCTCTGTCTGTCTTACCTGTCTGTCTGTCTGTTTTTCTTACCTGTCTGTATGTCTGTCTGTCTGTCTTACCTGTCTGTTTGTCTTGTCTGTATGTCTGTCTGTCTGTCTTACCTGTGTCTTACCTGTCTGTCTGTCTGTATGTCTGTCCCATCTGTCTGTTTGTATGTCCCACCCGTCTGTATGTATGTCTGTCCCACCTGTCTGTCTGTCCCACTTGTCTGTCTGTCTGTCTGTCTGTCTGTCCCATCTTTCTGTCTGTATGTCCCACCCGTCTGTATGTCTCTGTCCCACCTGTCTGTCTGTCTGTCTTTACCACCTGTCTGTCTGTCTGTCTTTACCACCTGTCTGTCTGTCTGTCTTTACCACCTGTCTGTCTGTCCCACTTGTCTGTCTGTATGTCTGTATGTCCCACCTGTCTGTCTGTCTGTCCCACCTATCTGTCTGTCTGTCTGTCCCACCTATCTGTCTGTCTGTCCGTCCCACCTGTCTGTCTGTCTGTCCCACCTGTCTGACTGTCTGTCCCATATGTCTGTCTGTCTGTCCCACCTGTCTGTCCACCTGCCCGTCTTACCCTCTTTGATTAATGACAGAAGTTTCCCTCTCTCCTGGTCACTGCCTTCAACCATCATCATCATCAGCAGAAGCCTCTTCCTTCCTTTATTCCTACTTCATTCATTCAATTCTACTTCATTCATTTACCTTCATTCATTCATCATCAGCAGCAGCAGCCTTTTCTTCTTTCATGTGTACTTCATTCATTCACTTCTACTTCATTCATTTACCTTCATTCATCTTCATCATCAGCAGCCTTTTCTTCTTTCATGTGTACTTCATTCATTCACTTCTACTTCATTCATTTACCTTCATTCATCTTCATCATCAGACTCTTCCTTCATTCCTACTGCATTCATTCATTTCTACTTCATTGCTACTTCATTTATTCATTTTCCTTCATTTATCATCATCAGCCTCTTCTTTCATTTGTACTTCATTCATTCACTTCTACTTCATTGCTACTTCATTCATTCATTCATTGTGTCCTTATGAGAATGATATCACGTGTGTTTCTGTTATGGGTGTCTTTCCTTGCTGTGAATATTGACTTATGTTCTGGGAATGGTAGAGGGGGGGAGGGTGGGGGGGGGGGTAATTGTTGTTGTGGGGGGGGGGGGGGGGATTACTGGGAATGTTCTGGCCTTGCAATATAGATTATTTTTTCTACTGCTCTCGTTTCTTAGTATCTCTCTTTCTCTGTCTATATAATATATACAGTATATATATATATACATATATATCCCTTCTGTATATATATATACTGTTTATATATATATATATATATACTGTATATATATATACTGTATATACATATTCATATATACTGTATATACATATTCATATATACTGTATATACATATTCATATATACTGTATATACATATTCATATATACTGTATATACATATATATATATATATATATATACATATACATATCTATATTATATATATATATATATATATATATATATACTGTATATACTGTATATACAGTATATATACTGTATATGTATATATATATATTTATATATATATATATACAGTATATATATACATATATATATATATATATATATATATATGTATATGTATATATATATATATATATATATATATATATATATATATAATATAGATATATATATAGATATATATATATATATATACACTGTATATAATTATATCCAATATCATCTTTCTTTGCTCTTTTCTTATTTTTCTTTCTCCCCTCTATCTTTATTGTAGCAGTGATCCTATACCGGTAATAGCTCTCTCTCTCTCTCTCTCTCTCTCTCTCTCTCTCTCTCTCTCTCTCTCTCTCTCTCTCTCCAATGACGACTGACGACTCCTGGATTAATTCGCAACTTTGTAGGCGCTGTTTTTTTATCGGGAGAGAGAGCTTGGAGGGAGGGAGGGAGGGGCAGAGGAAGGGAGGGAAGAAGAAGAAGAAGGAAGAGGAGGAGGAGAAGAAGAAGAAGAAGAAGAAGAATATAGAGGAGGAGGAGGAGGAGAAGAAGGGGAGGGTGGAGGGAACAGAGGGAATGACTAAATAGAGTGAGAGAGGGACACGGAGGAGGAGGAGGAGGAGGGAACGGATGGGAAGAATGGAGGAAGCAAGAAACGAAGGAAGGAATAAACAAAAGGAGAGAAGAAGAAGGAGGAAGGAGAAGATGAAAGAGAACTGGTGTAAGAAGGAAGGAGAAGATAAAAGAAAACTGGTGTAAGAAGGAAGGAGAAGATGAAAGAGAACTGGTGTAAGAAGGAAGGAGAAGATGAAAGAGAACTGGTGTAAGAAGAAAGGAGAAGATAAAGGAGAACTGGTGTAAGAAGGAAGGAGAAGATGAAAGAGAACTGGTGTAAGAAGGAAGGAGAAGATAAAAGAAAACTGAACGCTTCATATGTTAGAAGTGCTATGATATATGCTTAAGGGGAGGTCTCCACTTGAGGGATTTTTTTCTTGACCCCTTTCTCCCTCATGGTTAGCCCCATTGCTTTTGAGATTTTAAGACGTTCGCCCCATTTTGTTGATGATTTTAAGAACTTTCAACCCATTTCTGTCAATTTTAAGACCTTTCGTGCAATTTAGGTGTCGATTTTATCCTGGCGAGCGATAGCGAGCCTGTAATTTAAGAGTAACCGAGAGTAACCGGCCTTAGGCCGGGAAATTTTTCTACCGAAAAATGTAAAAATTTATCTTGAAAGGGGGTCAAGGGGGTGACATTTTAAGATTGCTGGAGGAGTAGGAAACAAACTAGAAACCTCCCCTTAAAAAAAACGTGGCCTGTCAAAGCGGACGACATCAACCAAATGAAACGGAACGCAACGAGATGAGAATGGCGAGATGGATGTGTGGTTGGTGCCAAACTGCAGTATAGGATATCTAGTTAAGAGCTAAGGAGACAGTTATAGACAGATGGATGTGTGGTTGGTGCCAAACTGCAGTATAGGATATCTAGTTAAGAGCTAAGGAGACAGTTATAGACAGATGGATGTGTGGTTGGTGCCAAACTGCAGTATAGGATATCTAGTTAAGAGCTAAGGAGACAGTTATAGACAGATGGATGTGTGGTTGGTGCCAAACTGCAGTATAGGATATCTAGTTAAGAGCTAAGGAGACAGTTATAGACAGATGGATGTGTGGTTGGTGCCAAACTGCAGTATAGGATATCTAGTTAAGAGCTAAGGAGACAGTTATAGACAGATGGATGTGTGGTTGGTGCCAAACTGCAGTGTAGGATAATCTAGTTACGAGCTAAGGAGACAGTTATAGACAGATGGATGTGTGGTTGGTGCCAAACTGCAGTGTAGGATAATCTAGTTACGAGCTAAGGAGACAGTTATAGACAGATGGATGTGTGGTTGGTGCCAAACTGCAGTGTAGGATAATCTAGTTACGAGCTAAGGAGACAGTTATAGGTATCAAGAGTATCAGTGATGAAATGTGCACTAGCAGGCTTGGATGGTTTGGACATGTAGAGAGGATGGTTTAAGGGGAGGTTTCTAGTTTGTTTCCTACTCCTCCAGCAATCTTAAAATGTCACCCCCTTGACCCCATTTCAAGATAAAGTTTTACATTTTTCGGTAGAAAAATGTCCCGGCCGAAGGCCGGTTACTCTTAAATTACAGGCTCGCTATCGCTCGCCAGGATAAAATCGACACCTAAATGCCACGAAAGGTCTTAAAATTGATAGAAATGGGTTGAAAGTTCTTAAAATCGTCAAAATAATGGGGCGAACGTCTTAAAATCTCAAAAGCAATGGGGCTAACCATGAGGGAGAAAGGGGGCAAGAAAAAAGTCCCTCAAGTGGAAATCTCCCCTTAAACTAAGCTGAGTGAAAAGCTGCAAGTCCATGAACGTGGAGGGAGTTGCACCAAGGGGCAGACCAAGAAAGACGTGGGATCAGGCCTTGCGGTGTGATCCTGAATCGAAGAACCTGACAAGTGAAGCAGCTCTGAACAGGGCTGCCTGGAATGCCGCCATTAGGACGTGAGACCAGAACGGCACTTGGTCTTTAAATTTATGGTTGTATGTATGTATGTATGTATGTATAGAGATATATTTTGGAAGATGACCTCGTAATCTGGTCACGGTAAATCATTATCATCATGACCCTTGTGTATCGACCTGTGTGGACCAGAGTGGGTTGGGTCACTCAGCCTGTCTGTCTGTCTGTCTGTCTGTCTGTCTGTCCGGAAACTTCTCCTTGATGGTGAGAGTAATTTTCATCATATTTCCCAGGTACTGATGCTATGTGTGTTTGTTTTAAGGGGAGATCTCCACTTGAGGGACTTTTTTCTGGACCCCTTTCTCCCTCATGTTTAGCCTCATTGTTTTTCTAATTTTAAGACGTTCGCCCCATTATTTTGACGATTTTAAGAACTTTCAACCCATTTCTGTCAATGTTAAGACCTTTCGTGCCATTTAGGTGTCGATTTTATCCTGGCGAGCGATAGCGAGCCTGTAATTTAAGAGGAACCGGCTTTCAGCCGGGACATTTTTCTACCGAAAAATGTACAAATATATCTTGAAAGGGGCTCTCAAGGGGGTGTAATCTTAAGCTTGAAGGATATCTAGGGACCAAACTAAAAACCTGCCCTTAAAATAATATGAATAACCTTAGATAATTAGATGATAGATCATTGAACGAGGACCATAATTATGCTTTCATTAGTTTATTCAAGTACATTGGGGTTTGTAATTGATGATTAAGGGGAGGTATTTAGTTTAAGGGGGAGGTATTTAGTTTAAGGGGGAGGTATTTAGTTTAAGGGGAGGTATTTAGTTTAAGGGGAGGTATTTAGTTTAAGGGGAGGTAGTTAGTTTAAGGGGAGGTATTTAGTTTAAGGGGAGGTATTTAGTTTAAGGGGAGGTAGTTAGTTTAAGGGGAGGTAGTTAGTTTAAGGGGAGGTATTTAGTTTAAGGGGAGGTATTTAGTTTAAGGGGAGATATTTAGTTTAAGGGGAGGTATTTAGTTTAAGGGGAGGTAGTTAGTTTAAGGGGAGGTATTTAGTTTAAGGGGAGGTATTTAGTTTGTTCCCTACGTTTTCATCAAGCTTAAAATTACACCCCCTAAACCCCCTTTCAAGATAAATTTGTACATTTTTCGGGAGAAAAATTTCCCGGCCGGAGGCCGGTTGCTGTTAAATTACAGGCTCGCTATCGCTCGCCAGGAAAAAATCGACACCTTAATGGCACGAAAGGTCTTAAAATTGACATAAATGGGGCAAAATGTCTTAAAATGTCAAAACTACTAGGGCAAACGTCTTAAAATCTCAAAAGCAATGGGGCTAAACATGAGGGAGAAACGGGTCCAGAAAAAAATCCCTCAAGTGGAAATCTCCCCTTAAGAACGGGGTGTTACTTATTATATATGATTTTGTTTTATATGTGTGTATGAACTAGACAAAAGGCAAATCTGTCTGTAACAAGTGTCTCCCCCCAAAGTCGCTATTTTAAGCGTTTTGGGGGTGTATTGGAAAGATGTGTGGTAGGTCTGTTTAGTGTTGTGAAACGAAAAGGAGGAGGAGGTGTTTGTGAGAGCTGGCTGGATTACTCTCTGTGTGTAGGTGAGGGAAGCCAGACAAATGAAAAAAATAATGACTGCATACCAAACTACTCTCCATTAAAATCCTACAATTATTTATTTCTACACATAATATATCGTACCTGAGTAGATTCTCGTTTTCTCTACGTACTATATATATATATATATATACAGTATATATACCCTACTGTATATGCGTATAGAAAATGAGCATCTACTCAGGTACCTGTGATCAAACTTGTGTGCTCTTATTCAAACTTATGAAGCTCGAGAGTCGCGTCCTACTTCCATAATTCTAGTCATATACTTATATAGATAGATAGATTGATAGATATCGATAGAGAGAGAGAGAGTGCGAGTGAAAATGGAAAATAAAAATTAAGTGATTCAGAAAACGGAAATGGGAAACTGATATAAACTTGAGAAGCTAAAATGAAAGATGGAAATTAAGCGGTGCAGAAAACTGAAATGGGAAACTAATATAAACTGGAGGAGGCACGACATTATAAAAAATGAAATTAAGTAATGTACGAGAAGATGTACATGCGAACTGATACGAAGATGTGGAGAAATAGAAAGAAAACGTGGAACTGCTGATATGAACTTGCGAAAACGAGAAAACTGAAATGAAGAAAACGGGAGACTGCTGATATGAACTTGCGAAAACGGGAAAACTGAAATGAAGGCGTGACTAAAATTTAAAAAAAATAGAATATGGCGAATGGGAATGTGCGGTGGGGGAGCAGCGAAGGTGGAGATGGAAATGTAGGTTAATTAGGAATGTGGGAATGTGGGGGAACAGGTGAGGGGAA
>CM064513.1:89902776-89927485 GCA_032716605.1 Paralithodes platypus
CTCCCTCCAACATTTTATTTTTTGTTTTTTCCACCCCATATTCAACTTTTCCCTTCCCTTCATAAAACTGCTAAAGCAAAAAATGGTGTAGTTTAGTTGTTGAGCGGAGTTTGTTTGTTTGTTTGTATTGTTGTTGTTTGTTGTTAGGGGGGGGGGGGGTCTGGGAAAACTTTATTCGGGAGGATTTTTTTATTTGGCCTTGCTAAAGCCAATCATCATAATCGGTGGGCAAAATGCGAAGAGTTTTTGAAAGGCGAGTTGTATTTTGTTGATGGATAGATAGATAGATACATAGAGGTAGATATACAGGCACGAATATATATATATATATATATATATATATAACTCGGTAGAATTTGTAGATTTTCAGCCTCAGGGCTGCAATGAACAATAAACCGACACACACACACACACACACACACACACACACACACACACACACACACACACACACACACACACCCGCACCCTCTTTACCTCACTTACCAAAACAGTTTCTGTATGTATGTATG
Organism: Paralithodes platypus; assembly: GCA_032716605.1. Classification (NCBI taxonomy): domain Eukaryota; kingdom Metazoa; phylum Arthropoda; class Malacostraca; order Decapoda; family Lithodidae; genus Paralithodes; species Paralithodes platypus. The sequence continues at coordinate 89,903,289 of CM064513.1, forward strand.
TCTGTGTGCATACGTGAGCGTTTGTGTATACGGACATGTGCACACTTACTGCATGTTCTTATGTTCCTATATATGTATGTATATGTATGTGCGCACGTACGTGTATATACGTATGTTCTGTATATGAGTAAGTTAATAAATGTGTAAATGTACTGTATATCACTTACTCTCATGGTTATTTTATGATAATTTGTATTCTGCACATGCATCATTATTGTATTTATTTATTTTGTTTGTAAACTAAGCTTACCATCCTCATATCTGTACATCTCATGTTCATCCACTAAATTGTAAAATGTGTATTTTCAGCTCATGAGGCTGCCATTCTTTAATAAACCGTTTATTATTATTATTATTATTATTACACACACACACACACACACACACAGTAACCTGACACATGTGATACAGGGTGTGTACAAACAACACATGTGATGGTAGGACAAGTGTTGCATGGGTGTGTGTGTGTGTGTGTGTGTGTGTGTGTGTGTGTGTGTGTGTGTGTGTGTGTGTGTGTGTGTGTGTGTGTGTGTGTGGCCCATTGTTCTGTCTCTCTCTGTCTCTCTCTCTCTCTCTCTCTCTCTCTCTCTCTCTCTCTCTCTCTCTCTCTCTCTCTCTCTCTCTCTCTCTCTCTCTCTCTCTCTCTCTATATATATATATATATATATATATATATATATATATTTATATTTTGCTTGTTTACACCCCATTTTCTTTCAATGTTCCATCTACCTTTAGACTATTAAAAGATTCCGACATCCCTAATCTCTCTCTCACTCTCACTCACTCTCACTCTCACTCTCACTCTCTCTCTCTCTCTCTCTCTCTCACACACACACACACACACACACAAATATTTTTTATACTTATTTTTTATAAAAACAAATTATGGGTAATTAATTGGTTAAAAGTGTGGAGCGATATATTTCCCTTGACTTTTTAATACATATAACAGCTTTCGTAATGACTATGGGTTTAATGAATGGTATGTTGAGGAAGTGTGTGAGAGAGAGAGAGAGAGTGAGAGAGAATGTTGGTGTGTGTGTGTGAGTTTCAATATTTAGGTATGTGTGAGAGTGAATGTGCTGGCGTTAATTTGTGTGTGAGTGTGAGTGTGTGTGTGTGTGTGTGTGTGTGTATACTGTATGTGTGTGTGAGTGTGTGTGTTTCAGTGTGTAGGTATTTGTAGATTGATTTAGATCTTATTGATATGGTCTACACGTTGAGCACCACAGGTACACAAAGTAATTATTGGGGTATAATTATATCAAGGTAAGATTTGCTTTACTTGTTTTGTTATGTTTATTTAATATATATATATATATATATATATATATATATATATATATATATATATATATATATATATATATATATATATATATATATATTATATATATCTATCTCTCTCTCTCTCTCTCTCTCTCTCTCTCTCTCTCTCTCTCTCTCTCTCTCTCTCTCTCTCTCTCTCTCTCTCTCTCTCTCTCTCTCTCTAGCCCTCGCTCTGAGATTCAATAGCGCTCGACCAAATTTTATTACCAGACACTATTGCCCATTTCCTTGCTCAAGGCAAACATTACCGCCTACCAGTGTGTGCGAAAAACCTTCATGCCTGAGTGTGGGATTGAACTCGGGTCACCCGGGGTGGGAGGCCGAGACGTTCTCCACTACACTACCGAGCCGGTAAACTAAAGATTTACCGGGTTCCACGTAATGGTCTTAATTGCCCCCGCCCCTTGCAGGAAAACTCTCTCTGTGCAATTGATTACCGGTGAGCGTCTTAAAAATTACCAGTTGCTTTATGATGTTGAGGGCACTTAAGGTGTTCTTGGGTTGTTATTGTGTGTTTTTTTGTTTTGTTTTTTGTTTTTTTTTTGTTTTTTTTGGGGGGGTCGCATATATCTGGGAGGGATTAGTTTTCTTGTGAGAGAGAGAGAGAGAGAGAGAGAGAGAGAGAGAGAGAGAGAGAGAGAGAGAGAGAGAATAATTACAACTGAAATTTATTACATATTCTTACAGATGTATGGAGTGATGTAAATACTCTCTCTCTCTCTCTCTCTCTCTCTCTCTCTCTCTCTCTCTCTCTGTTTGCGTGTATGTGTGTGTGTGTGTGTGTGTGTGTTACAGTGACGAGTTCCCTTGTGTGAGTGTGTGTGTGTATGTATGTGTGTATATATGTGTGTGTGTTACTGTGACGAGTGCCCTTGTGTGTGTGCGTTTGTATGTGGTTGTTTTATTTGTGTGTGTATGTGTGTGTATATATGTGTATGTGTGTTACTGTGACGAGTGCCCTTGTGTGTGTGCGTTTGTATGTGGTTGTTTTATTTGTGTGTGTGTGTGTGTGTGTGTGTGTATTATATGCGTGTGCATTTTCTACACAGATGTTACACTGTATATTTATTATACACGTGTTTTGCATCTCTGAATACATACCAAACAAGTATGTATGTATGTATGTATGTATATATGTACTGTATGTATGTGCCGGTATGTATGTGCGTTGTGTCTGTATTGTTTCACCCCCATATACTTCCATTATAATAGTTAAATATATAATAATATTCTTAATGGTGTTTGTATAAGATTATATATATATATATATATATACATATATATACATATTTGAATTAAAATACTCTCCCACTCGTCTCGAACCAATCAACTCTTTTCATCTTTCATTCTTTTCACCATGTCCCTTCCATTCCATTTCCACCCACGGCAAAAAAAAAAAAAAAAAAAAAAAAAACACACACACACACACACACACACACACACACACACACACACACCGCGCGATCGAATTAAAACTCCAAATTTACGAGACGACAGCGAAAATTCTCCCGATCAGATGTTTTCCAAATTAGCGGAGTCCAAATTAAGGGGGAGGTAGTCGCTTTTTCTGGACCCCCTTCTCCCTCATGTTTAGCATATTAGTTTTAAGATTTTAAGACGTTCGTCCCATTAGTTTGGCGATTTTCAAACGCCCAATTTCTTTGTCAATGTCGTGCCATTTAGGTGTCGATATTTTGCTGGCAGCGACAGCGAGCCTGTAATTCTAGGAGGAACCGGCCTTATTCTACCGAAATCTATACACATTTAACTTGAAGGGGGTCTGGGGGGGGGGGGGGTTTGTTAAGCTTGATGGAGGTCTAGCGAGGAAACTGAAACATGTATTAATAAATAAATATCTACCCCCAAAAACCAAGCACTACCTCCCTTAAAACGGCCAATTTACGATCGGATGTTTTCCAAATTATCGGAGTTGGATTTAAAGCGGTGATTGACATGCGCCATTTTAGACCGGATATTTTGGAGATGCAAATTACCCGGCGGAAACAGCTGACTGATGGAAAAGGGGGAGGCGGGGGGGGGGTTTACAAGGGAGTACAAAGGAAAACAAGCAACAACAGATGTATTGATCCTTTCGAGGCTGCTTGTAGGTAAACTGCCTAATCTATGTGAGAATAAGATACCGGTAGCTCAATAAAAAAAACGCATATCTCTTTTCTCTCTCTCTCTCTCTCTCTTAGTTATATGTATGCATTTATATATATATATATATAAATATATATATATATATAAAGTTCATAAAGAAGATGTCTAAACCAATTACATACACACACACTCACACACACACACACACACACACACACACACACACACACACACACACACACACACACTACAATAATACAACACTATACACAAGCCAGTGATCTTTCTCTATACACCCTCTGGAGCCATCTTTATTACCTTAAGACACACACACACACACACACACACACACACACACCTTAAGGGGGCCCACCTCGCTTTTGTTTGATATTTCTCTCCCTCTCTCTTTGGCTTGTATCCATTCTGCCTCATTTAATTGTTTTAAGACGTTTACCCCATCCAGGTGTCAATATTTTCCAGCATATAAATATTTTTGTTTTGACAGCAAGCTAAATGTGTACATTTATCGACAGAAAAATTTCTCCGGCAAAGCCTCCATACAATGCTGGCTGGCTATCGCTCGCCAGGAAGAAATCAACACCTGGATGGGGATAAGCGTTTTAAAACAGTGGGGTGAAGGGGGCCGAATGGATACAAGCCAGAGAAAGAGAGAAAAGAAGAGAAAGATTTAAAAAAAAAGCAGGTAACCCTCCTTAACAATATAGTAACACTATATTGTGTGTTGGCGTCTCCGGTGTGCTCTAGCTAAAGATTATATATATATATATATATATATATATATATATATATATATATATATATATATATATATTATATTATATGTTATATTATATATATATATATATATATATATATATATATATATATATATATATATTATATTATATGTTATATTATATATATATATATATATATATATATATATATATATATATATATATATATAAATATATATATATGTATATATATACATAAATATATATATATATATATATATATATATATATATACTATATATATATATATACTGTATATATATACAGTATATAATTATATATATTCTTTTATTTTTTAATTTCCTCGCTAGACCTTCATCAAGCATTTAAACAAAAAAATAGACCCCCCTTCAAGACCAATTTTTCCATTTTTCGATAGAAATATGTCTCCTGCCGAAGGCTGGATTATCTTTGAATTTTAGGCTCGCTATCGCTCTCCAGGAAAGACTCGAGACCTAAACGGTACGATAGGTCATATAGGTGTCAATTTTTTCCTGGCAAGTTTTCCCTGAAGTTTTAGGGAACAAACTAAAAACCTCCCCTTAACCTTGATGGAAGTCTAGGGAGGGAAAACAAATACTAAAGATATGACATAATCGACCAAAAGCTACCCCCCCCCCTCCCCTAAATAGCGATGTTTACGGTTCCAACTTCCTGAAACTCGCAAGGGGCCCGTCCTATTTACCTGCAACCCACGTCCAGTCAAGTAAAGTCGGTGTCACACGAGCGGTTTTTTTCACTCAACCTTTATCCTCAACACTGGTCTGGCAGCTTATGAGGTCAACATTTAATATTTGTATGTTACCTAAATTCATCTACCGTCAGTCTAGTTTCCGATACCAGTGCAAAATATTCCAGAAATGTTGCCAGGCAAATGTTGATCATCGAATGTTGACTATAAAAGCTCTCGTGTGATACCGGCTTAAGATGTACAACACGGATGTAGTTATTAACCTTTTCACGCATATGACGCTATTTTGAGCCTATTGGGGTTATTTTAAAGCCTTTGTTACCATCAGGGGTGTTTAGAAACCTTTAGTTTAGTTATTTCAACCTCTGCAGTTGTCTTTGAGTTAGCTGTGGGCAGAAAACTAATTTTGAAGAGGTAATTATAAGAGTGAGAGAACTCCATTTCTTATTGCTAATCTGGCAACCTATGCGTCATAAATGCGTGAAAGGGTTAATTAACCCCTTCTGTACCGGCGACGTCTTTGTATCTATAATCTGGCTACTATTAAACGATTTTATTCAGTTTAAAAAGGGCCTCCAGCAGTTAACAGGCTTCGAACTGTCTCTCTTAACTATATTTTGCTACCACAGCTCCTTCTTAAACTGCCCAAAGTTGTCTAAATATAGCTACAATCCAATACAAAAAAGACGTCGCTGGTACAGAAGGGGTGACTGCGGTAATTAAAGGTGTGGTGGAAGACAAGGATAGTCACGTAGGTAATATACTGGACCGGTAATTATCGTAAGTGTGTATGTATAGGAAGTGTTATGGGGAGAATAAATGTAGTTTATTCCTGGTACTAATTAGACGATCATTATGTAGCTTAACCCTTTCATATCCTTGACGCAATTTTGAGCCTATTAACCCTCTCCGACATATGACGCGATTTTGAGCCTATTAGGAATATTTTAAAGCCTTTGTTACCATCAGGGGTATTTAGAAACCTTTAGTTTAGTTACTTCAACCTCTGCAGTTGTCTTTGAGTTAGCTGTGTTGAGCCTATTGGGGATACTTTAAAGCCTTTGTTACCATCAGGGGTATTTAGAAACCTTTAGTTTAGTTACTTCAACCTCTGCAGTTGTCTTTGAGTTAGCTGTGTTGAGCCTATTAGGGATACTTTAAAGCCTTTGTTACCATCAGGGGTATTTAGAAACCTTTAGTTTAGTTACTTCAACCTCTGCAGTTGTCTTTGAGTTAGCTGTGTTGAGCCTATTGGGGATACTTTAAAGCCTTTGTTACCATCAGGGTATTTAGAAACCTTTAGTTTAGTTACTTCAACCTCTGCAGTTGTCTTTGAGTTAGCTGTGTTGAGCCTATTAGGGATACTTAAAGCCTTTGTTACCATCAGGGGTATTTAGAAACCTTTAGTTTAGTTACTTCAACCTCTGCAGTTGTCTTTGAGTTAGCTGTGTTGAGCCTATTAGGGATACTTTAAAGCCTTTGTTACCATCAGGGGTATTTAGAAACCTTTAGTTTAGTTACTTCAACCTCTGCAGTTGTCTTTGAGTTAGCTGTGTTGGGCCTATTAGGGATACTTTAAAGCCTTTGTTACCATCAGGGGTATTTATAAACCTTTAGTTTAGTTACTTCAACCTCTGCAGTTGTCTTTGAGTTAGCTGTGTTGAGCCTATTAGGGATACTTTAAAGCCTTTGTTACCATCAGGGGTATTTAGAAACCTTTAGTTTAGTTACTTCAACCTCTGCAGTTGTCTTTGAGTTAGCTGTGTTGAGCCTATTGGGATACTTTAAAGCCTTTGTTACCATCAGGGGTATTTAGAAACCTTTAGTTTATTTACTTCAACCTCTGCAGTTGTCTTTGAGTTAGCTGTGTTGAGCCTATTGGGGATACTTTAAAGCCTTTGTTACCATCAGGGGTATTTAGAAACCTTTAGTTTAGTTACTTCAACCTCTGCAGTTGTCTTTGAGTTAGCTGTGGGCAGAAAACTAATTTTGGAGAGGTAATTATAAGAGTGAGAGAACTCTATTTCTTATTGCTAATCTGGCAACTTCTGCGTCATAAAAACGTGAAAGGGTTAAGACGGACCTACTGCATGTTATTCTGAGGGTTTTATTGAGATCGTATTTATGAATCTTAAGGGGAGGTTTCTAGTTTGTTTCCTACTCCTCCAGCAATCTAAAAATGTCACCCCCTTGACCCCCTTTCAAGATAAATTTGTACATTTTTCGGTAGAAAAATGTCCCGGCCGAAGGCCGATGACTCTTAAATTACAGGCTCGCTATCGCTCGCCAGGATAAAATCGACACCTAAATGGCACGAAAGGTCTTAAAATTGACAGAATGGGGCGGAAATTCTTAAAAATCACCAAACTAATGGGGCAAACGTCTTAAAATCCCAAAAGCAATGGGGCTAGACATGAGGGAGAAAGGGGTCAAGAAAAAAATCCCTCGAGTGGAGATCTCCCCTTAAAGGAAGGTTTTGAGCAAACGTCTAATGGTAACCAGCAGCCGATTTTCGTTGACACCAAGTAGGTAGGTCAGTAATCCTGAACCCTAACCTCTATATAACTCAAAAAGGGGCAAGAGCAAATGGGCTGTATATGTCCACACCTGTTCCCTGGCTGACCCTTCCTGAATGGTACAAATACACCCTATACCCTGTTCCAAATAGGTTGGCCAAAAATCGTGAACCCTAACCAGTTTTTCTATTGGTCGATTTAATCATTACTATTTTTTTTTTTTTTTTTTAGTTTTCTCCCTAGACCTCCATGAAGCTTAAAAAACATCCCCCAGATCACCCTTTTAGATAAATGTATAAGTTTTCAGTAAAGGCCGGGAATGTAGAAAAACGACCCATCTCCTCTTAAACTGCACATCATAGTCTAAATAGAGGTAAATTAGAATAACAAAGACAGTAGGGGATGAATAATCTTAAATAATCTTAAATAATCTTACCTGTTTAATGTGCGGATGTTGGATGGCAGGTGTGGTTGTCTGAAGAGAGAGGTACGTATATTTTCTACTGCTTGCTTCACCGGTTCTGTCCAATAGTTATGCTAGTTCGATTAGTATGTGCATAGTATGAGTAGTCAGTTCATAGTACGCGTTGTTAATCAATAGTATGCGTAGTTGATTCATAGTGCGCATAGTCGATTCATAGTATGCGTAGTTGATTCATAGAGCGCATAGTCGATTTATAGTATGCGTAGTTGATTCATAGTATGTATAGTCGATTTATAGTATGCGTAGTTGATTCATAGTATGCATAGTCGATTCATAGTATGTGTAGTTGATTCATAGTATGTATAGTCGATTCATAGTATGCGTAGTTGATTCATAGTATGCATAGTCGATTTATAGTATGCGTAGTTGATTCATAGTACGCATAGTCGATTTATAGTATGCGTAGTCAATTCATTTTACGTGTTGTCGATTCATAGTACGCATAGTTAATTCATAGTATGCGTAGTCGATATATAGTACAGCACTCGTAGTCAATTCACAGTACGCGTTTTCATTTCATAGTACGCGTAGTTGATTCATAGTAGGCATAGTGGATTCATAGTACGCTTATTCAATTCATAGTATGCATCAATTCATAATACCCACAGTCAATTCATAGTATACGGAGTCAGTTCATTCATAGTATGCATAGTTGATTCATAGTATGCATAGTTGATTCATAGTATGCATAGTTGATTCATAGTATGCATAGTTGATTCATAGTATGCATAGTTGATTCATAGTATGCATAGTTGATTCATAGTACGCATAGTTGATTCATAGTATGCATAGTTGATTCATAGTATGCATAGTTGATTCATAGTATGCATAGTTGATTCATAGTACGCATAGTTGATTCATAGTACGCATAGTTGATTCATAGTACGCATAGTTGATTCATAGTATGCATAGTTGATTCATAGTATGCATAGTTGATTCATTATGCATAGTCGATTCACAGTATGCATAGTTGATTCATAGTACGCATAGTTGATTCATAGTACGCATAGTTGATTCATAGTACGCATAGTCGATTCATAGTACGCATAGTCGATTCATAGTACGCATAGTCGATTCATAGTACGCATAGTCGATTCATAGTACGCATAGTCGATTCATAGTACGCATAGTCGATTCATAGTACGCATAGTCGATTCATAGTACGCATAGTCGATTCATAGTACACGTAGTCAATTCACAGTACGCATCAATTCATAGTACGCATAGTCGATTCATAGTAAACGGAGTCAATTTCAATATGTTAAATGTGGTTACGTGTTTTTCAATTTAATTCCACCACCACCGTTCCAATCACTGCAAAATACGCTATGCATATGTAATCCACTTTTTCATCGTTGTCGCATTTTTTGTATTAGTATTATTAGTAGTAGTAGTAGTAGTAGTAGTAGTAGTAGTAGTAGCAGTATTATTATTATTATTATTATATATAAAGTATATATTATTATTATTGTTATTATTATTATTTGTATATTTTTCGGTAGAAAAATTTCACGACCGAAGGCCGGTTCGTCCTAATTTACAAGCTCGCTATTGCTCACCAGGAAAAAATAGACACCTAAATGACACAAAAGATCTTAAAATTGTCAAAAAATGGGGCGAAAGTTCTTAAAATCGACAAACTAATGAGGCGAACGTCTTAAAATCTCTAAAGCAATGGGGCTAAACATGAGGGCGAAAGGTGTCCAGAAAAAAAAAAAAATCCTCAAGTGGAAATCTCAGACCCTTATAAAAAAAAATCCCGCCTCTCGACTTTTCCTTCATAAATTCTGATGGGATATGTTTACGTCAAAAGGTGGGGGTAGTTTTTTTCTGGGGGGGGGGTAGTTTTCTTTTGGAGGGGGGGGTAGTTTTCTTCTGGGGGGGTAGTTTTCTTCTGGGGGGGGGTAGTTTTTCTTCTGGGGGGGTAGTTTTCTTCTGGGGGGGTAGTTTTCTTCTGGGGGGGGGGTAGTTTTCTTCTGGGGGGGTAGTTTTCTTCTGGGGGGGGGTAGTTTTCTACTGGGGGGTAGTTTTCTTCTGGGTGGGGGGGGGGGTCCGAATGCATTAAGGGGGGTAGAGTTTATGTTTTTGTCAATTTATATATTTATTTGTTTATTAATGTTTTAGTTTCCTCGCTAGACCTCCATCAAGCTTTAAACAAAACACCCCTACACCCCTCTTCGTGTTAAATTTGAACATTTTTCGGTAGAAGAATGTCCCGGCCGAATGCCTATTCCTCCTAAGAATACAGAGTCGCTATCGCTCGCCAGGAAAATGTTGACACCTAAATGACACGAAAGGTCTCAATATTAACAAAGAAATGGGGTGAACAGTCTCAAAATCGCCAAACTGACGAAGCGGACGTCTTACAATCTCATAACTAATGGGGATAAACACGAGGGAGAAGGAGGTCCAGAAAAACCAACGAGCCTCCCCTTATAAACTTTATCCGGGTGGGGCTCTTTAAGAATGTTTGATAAGCGCGGACTTAATTATTTTGCGGGAATTGTTTGGGGTTAAGTGGGGGGGGAGGGTGAATTAGGCGTTAAGGAGGAATTAGGGGGACGGGAATTAGGGGTTAATGGGGAATTAGGAGGGGAGGGGAACGGGAATTAGGGGTTAATGGGGAATTAGGAGGGGAGGGGGACGGGGACGGGAAATTAGGGGTTAATGGGGAATTAGGAGGGGAGGGGGACGGGAATTAGGGGTTAATGGGGAATTAGGAGGGGAGGGGGACGTGAATTAGGGGTTAATGGGGAATTAGGAGGGGAGGGGGATGTGAATTAGGGGTTAATGGGGAATTAGGAGGGGAGGGGGACGTGAATTAGGGGTTAATGGGGAATTAGGAGGGGAGCGGGACGGGAATTAGGGGTTAATGGGGAATTAGGAGGGGAGGGGGACGTGGAATTAGGGTTTAATGGGGAATTAGGAGGGGAGGGGGACGTGAATTAGGGGTTATTGGGAAATTAGGAGGGGAGGGGGACGGGAATTAGGGGTTAATGAGGAATTAGGAGGGGAGGGGGACGGGAATTAAGGGTTAATGAGGAATTAGGAGGGGAGGGGGAGGGGAATTAGGGGTTAATGGGGAATTAGGAGGGGAGGGGGAGGGGAATTAGGGGTTAATGAGGAATTAGGAGGGGAGGGGGGGGGAATTAGGGGTTAATAGGGAATTAGGAGGGCAGGGGAGGAATTAGGGGTTAATGGGGAATTAGGAGAGGAGGGGGACGTGAATTAGGGGTTAATGGGGAATAGGAGGGGAGGGGGACGTGAATTAGGGGGGGAGGGGGACGTGAATTAAGGGTTAATGAGGAATTAGGAGGGGAGGGGGACGGGAATTAGGGGTTAATGAGGAATTAGGAGGGGAGGGGGACGGGAATTAGGAGGGGATGGGGGAAGTGTTTTGGGTTAACTGGAGGGAGGGGGTGTGGGGGGAGGGGAGGAATTAGGGGGGGAGGGGGGACGTGAATTAGGGATTAAGGAAGAATGGCTGTGTTACCGAGAAGTTAAAATTAACTTATGGTTTTATTTTGTCACAGGATTTTGCTTTTATTGTTGTGTGTGTGTGTGTGTGTGTGTGTAAAAGTGGTGTGTGTGTGTGTGTGTGTGTGTGTAAGTGGTGTGTGTGTGTGTGTGTGTGTGTGTGTGTGTGTTTTATGGTACTTAATTGTTCGTATTGCGTTTTTTTAAGGAGGAATTGCCGTGTCTCCGAGAAATGGAATCTAACATGGCTTTATTTTGTCTTGTGGTTTTTCTTGTTAAGCTGGTTTTCTTGTTATGGCACTTTCTTGTTCGTATCATATAATTTTTTTGTTTTTTTTTCTCTTATCGCACTTGTTCGTATTTATTTTATCGTTTAGTTTTGTTGTTGTTTTCGTTGCGGCACTTGTTCGTATTTATTTGTTCATGTAGTTTCGTTGTTTTTCTTAGGACCCTTCATTGTTCGTATTTAATTAATCATGAAGTGTTGTTCTTTTTTGTTATGAGACTTAATTGTTCGTAAATATTTCCTCGTGTAGTTTCGTTTGTCTTTTGTTGACACTTATTTGTTCGTATTTATTTTAGCATATAGTTTTGTTGTTGTTTTTGTTACGGCACTTATTTGTTCGTGTTAATTTTCTCATGTAGTGTTATTGTTCTTTTGTTATGACACTTTTTCGTATTTACTTTATCATGTTTCGTTTTGTATTGACACTTATTTGTTCGTATTAGAGATTTTTTGTTAATGTATATATAGTTATTTCTTCTATATATATTATGACTAACTTGTTCGTATTAGATAGAATGTTTCTAATTATATCTAGTTATGTTCTATATCTAGGTAATTTATCCACTTGTTCGTGATAGATAGATTTTTTGTATTTAAATCCGACTTTTTTCTATTATAATATGACACTTGTTCGTGCTTAATATATATATAAATAAATATATATATATATATATATATATATATTTGGTATATTTATTCGAGAGAGCTTCCATTGTTTCTGGGATCGAGAGAATTGTAATTTCTTTAGGCTCGTTATATTTGATTACCTGTTTTTCCTTGAGCTCTATTTAGTTATTAATAGATTGTAAATAGCTCTACAAATAGCTCTACAAATAGCTCTACAAATAGCTCTACAAATATTAACTACCGGTATTTTTCCTTGAGCTCTATTTAGTTGTTAATAGATTTCAAATAGCTCTAGAAATATTTCGTGTTATTACTTGAGCTTATTTAGTTGTTAATAAATATCAAATAGCTCTAGAAATAGTACCTGCTATCCCCTGAGCTCTATATAGTTACTAATGAGCTGCTGATAGCTCTAGAAATATTACTCGCTATTCCTTTGATCTCTATTTAGTTGTTAATAGGTTGTAAATAGCTCTAGAAATATAACCTGTTATTCCTTGATCTCTATTTACTTGTTATTATGTTACAAATAGCTCTAGAAATATTTCGTGTTATTACTTGAGCTTATTTAGTTGTTAATAGATATCAAATAGCTCTAGAAATATTACCTGTTATTCCCTGAGCTCTTATTTAGTTGATAACCCCCTCTGTACCGGCGACGTCCTTTTAACTGTTCTCTGGCTACTATTAGACGAGTTTAGTCAGTTTACAAAGGACCTCCAGCGATGAACAGGCTTGGAACTATCTCACTTAACCATTTTAACAACCACAGATCCTTCTTAAACAGCACAACATTGTCTAACCATACCCAGAATAAAGTTAAAGGGACGTCGCCGGTACAGAGGGGGTTAATACGTTGGAAATAGCTCTAGAAATAACTAGTATCGGTTTCTTAGGCTCTAGGTATGAGCGGCATTTCTAGAGTACCTAAACTGTATGCAGATGTTTTGCATATTTTGGACGAATATATACATTAAAGGTTGGCCAAGTTTAGCTCCTTGGCAAGTTAAGGGGAGATTTCCACTTGAGGGATTTTTTTCTTGACTCCCTTCTCCCTCATGTTTAGCCCCATTGCTTTTTCTAATTTTAAGACGTTCGCCCCATTATTTTGATGATTTTAAGAACTTTCGACCCATTTTTGTCATTTTTAAGACCTTTCGTGCCATTTAGGTGTCGATTTTATCCTGGCGAGCGATAGCGAGTCTGTAATATAAGAGGAACTGGCTTTCAGCCGGGAAATTTTTCTACCGACAAATTTACAAATTTATCTTGAAAGAGGGTCAAGGGGGTGAAATTTTAAGATTGCTGGAGGAGTAGGAAACAAACTAAAAACCTCCCCTTAAATTGACACACTTGCGAGTTTCAGGCTATAAGGAAGTTCGGTCTGTCAAACATGGATATTAAACGCAAATACAGGAATTATGTAGGTTTCTGATGGATAAATAGTATGTCGAATTGGGTTTTCTGTATTTATAGATGTAGTGAAACCGTATTATAGCTGGTTGGTTATTCTCGATGTCTACGGCTCCAACTTCCTTATAGAATGTCTACGGCTCCAACTTCCTTATAGACCGAAACTCGCAAGTGGTCAATTGGAAAGGAGCTTATCGTATGGAAAGGAGATTTTTTTCTATATTATTGTTATTTCTTGATTATTGAATTACGAAAGAGTTGTATGTTAGCTTTCTGCTTATTATCTGCTTATTAAGGGGAGATGGGCGTATTTATCTGCTTATTAAGGGGAGATGGGCGTATTTATCTGCTTATTAAGGGGAGATGGGCGTATTTATCTGCTTATTAAGGGGGGATGGGCGTATTTATCTGCTTATTAAGGGGAGATGGGCGTATTTATCTGCTTATTAAGGGGAGATGGGCGTATTTATCTGCTTATTAAGGGGGAATGGGCGTATTTATCTGCTTATTAAGGGGGGATGGGCGTATTTATCTGCTTATTAAGGGGGGATGGGCGTATTTATCTGCTTATTAAGGGGGAGATGGGCGTATTTATCTGCTTATTAAGTTGAGATGGGCGTATTTATCTGCTTATTAAGGGGAGATGGGCGTATTTATCTGCTTATTAAGGGGAGATGGGCGTATTTATCTGCTTATTAAGGGGAGATGGGCGTATTTATCTGCTTATTAAGGGGGGATGGGCGTATTTATCTGCTTATTAAGGGGAGATGGGCGTATTTATCTGCTTATTAAGGGGGGATGGGCGTATTTATATGCTTATTAAGGGGGGTGGCCGTATTTATATGCTTATTAAGGGGGGATGGCCGTATTTATATGCTTATTAAGGGGGGATGGCCGTATTTATATGCTTATTAAGGGGGGATGGCCGTATTTATCTGCTTATTAAGGGGAGATGGGCGTATTTATCTGCTTATTAAGGGGAGATGGGCGTATTTATCTGCTTATTAAGGGGGGATGGGCGTATTTATTGCAAGTAAAACAGTATTAAGGGGGGATGGGCGTATTTATCTGCTTATTAAGGGGAGATGGGCGTATTTATCTGATAATTAAGGGGAGATGGGCGTATTTATCTGCTTATTAAGGGGAGATGGGCGTATTTATCTGCTTATTAAGGGGAGATGGGCCGTATTTATATGCTTATTAAGGGGAGATGGCCGTATTTATCTGCTATTAAGGGGAGATGGGCGTATTTATCTGCTTATTAAGGGGAGATGGGCGTATTTATCTGCTTATTAAGGGGAGATGGGCGTATTTATCTGCTTATTAAGGGGGGATGGGCGTATTTATATGCTTATTAAGGGGAGATGGGCGTATTTATCTGCTTATTAAGGGGGGATGGGCGTATTTATCTGCTTATTAAGGGGGGGATGGGCGTATTTATCTGCTCATTTACGTATATTTATATTATTTATTTAGTTTCCTCCCTACACCTCCATCAAGCGAATATAAACACCCGCCCAAGACCCTCCTTCAAGATATATTTGTACATTTTTCGATAGAAAAATGTACCCGGTTCCTCTTAAATTTCAGGCTCGCTGTAGCTCGCCAGGAAAAAAGAATCGACACCTAAATGGCACGAAAGGTCTTAAAATTGACAGAAATGGGGCGAAAGTTCTTGAAATCACCAAAGTAATGGGCCGACACGTCTTAAAATCGGAAAACTAATGGGGCTAAACAGGAGGAAGAAGGGGGACCAGAAAAACGACCAATCTCCCCTTCAGAAAACTCTATAATAAGTCATGTCCCAGCTGTCATTACGTTTGGCTCGCTCTGTGCTGTATTAATGTCTGTCAGATGTTGAATAGGGTGGGTAGCCTAAGGGTAGGAACCGGTTTGTATATATATCACTCGCAATGACGAAATCAGGTTTTAGATATTGCCCGATACCAGTTATTGATCGAAATATACTTGGTGCCGAGACATGACTTATTAGGCCGACTGTACTAACCCTTAACCCCTTCTGTACCGGCGAGGTCTTTTTCACTATATTCTGGCAACTATTGGACGAGCTTATTCAGTTTAGGAAGGATCTCTAAGCAAATATAACGTCTTGGTGGTGTAATGGTTAAGGTGTCTAAAAATCTGTGTGTGATAACCCGGGTTCGAATCCTGGTGGATCACATAATTATTATATGACTTTCATTAATTTCATTGGAGGTGTTTGGTGTTGTGGTGAAATTAATACAAAATAGATAAGGCTTCGAATTATCTCAATCAACCCTTTTAGCTACCGCAGATCCTTCCTAGGCTGCATAAAATCGTCTAAATATCGCTAGAATAACATTTTAACAGACGTCGCTGGTACAGGAAGGGTTAAGGGGAGGTGGGCCGTTTTTCTGATCCCCTTTCTCCCTTATGCTTATCCCCATTCGTTTTGATATTTTAAGACGTTTGCCCCATTAGTTTGTCGATTTTAAGACCTTTCGCCCCATGTCTGTCAATATTAAGACCTTTCGTGCCCATTAGGTGTCGATTTTTTTCCTGGCGAGCAATAGCGAGCCTGTAATTGTGGAGGAATCGGTCTTCGGCCGTGACATGTACAAATTAATCTCGTAAGGGGATTTAATGGATGTTTATTTAAGCTTGATGGAGGTCTAGGGAGGAAACTAACAAATATATATAAATATATAGACCCCAAAAATAACCCCTTAAGGATAATAATAAGTTAGTTAAGTTTTCTATTTTCCGTGATATAGAAAACAAAATCTATAACTATCCCGTGCGCTATTTGGCGGGAATAACTGTTGCTTCAAGCTTTCCAATGCCGCGCGCTTAAAACTTACCTCGAAACTTATATTTTAAAACAATTCAGTGTTTTCGAAGAGTTTCAGAGGTTTTTTCGAGGCTGTTTTAACTCGGTGGGGGTTCGAATGATCGGGTTTGTGGGGTAGAGTAGTGGATTTGTGTGTCTTTCAAGTTTACGGTATGCGAGGTGAGTGCCCTGCCTAACGCGTGGGGGGTGCGGCAGGGAGCGGCGCGGTGTTGCCTCCCCGCTGTCTAGAGACCAACTGAGGCTAAAGGGGGGGCTCTCACTCAGGGTTGCCAAATCAAATCCGCTTGATAGTAAATAAAAGCCGAAAATTTCAAGAATATTGCCACAATCTCTAGAATATCACTCGAAATGGCTCAAATCTCCAGTATATTGCTAGAATTTGTATCGCTAAATGTAAAAATTTGGTTCTAGCTCGAAGTAAATACCTCTAAATCTAGCGGGAAAGTCGGTAAATTGGCAACACTGTCTCTCAGGCGGCAGGGGGTCACACAAGCACGCGCAGGTGAGGCACGGGCAGGTAGAAGGGGGTGGGGGGGGGGGTTAGGAGGGGGAGAGATAGATATATATATATATAGAGAGAGAGTTGATTGTGTGTGTGTGTGTGGACCCCTTCTCCCTCATATTTAGCCCTATTAGTTATGACATTTTGAGACGCTTGCCCCCATTAGTTTGTCGATTGTCAGACGTTTCGCCCCATTTCATTGACGATTCTAAGACCTTTCGTGCTCGGGGGGGGGGGGGCTATTTTTCCCTATTAATAATTTCATTTTTGTTTGGTTGCTTCAATAATTAGGAATTAAACACAGGTACTGAAATGTGGTGTACATTTCCGTAGACTTATGGTTCAAGATACTCGGAAAATTATATGACGAAACTGACATTAACCCTGTCAGTACCGGAGATGTCTGTTTTAATTATGGCAGCTATATTAAACGATTGCATTCAGTATTGGAAGACTATCTAGTATTGAAAGGGGTAAACAAAAAAAGTGTATATATATATATATATATATATATAATATATATACAGTATACCGGTATATATATATATATATATATATATATATATTTTTTTTTTTTTTTTTTTTTTTTTTTTTTTTTTCCCAACCATCCCTCTGACTCCCACAATATCTTCCTAAACAGAATTAAACTCGTCTACTGAACTATCAAAATGATTCCGTGGACATTTATGAGCGTCTTTACTATACTCTGTTTCAAATAATTAGGCCAAAACGTTTTAACAGTAACCTCTATAACTCACTAACAACTGAAGTAATTGATCTAATATTTCTACCATACGGGAAGAGTCAGTTAGGGAAGAGGGGTGGAAAGTTAAAGCCCATTTGTTCCACCCCTTTTTGAGTTACAGAGGATAGAGTTCATAATAATTGTTCGCCTACTTACAGCGAATGGACTGTAGTTAAGTAACACCCCGTTCTTAACATTAATCATCAATTACAAACCCCAATGCACTTGAATAAACTAATGAAAGCATATGGTCCTCCCGGGATTCCTACTCGGGACACCGCACCCAGAACATAAGCATCTAAACCATTACACCACCAACACAGTTAAAGGTTGAATACACGGTCACGATTAATATCCATTTTCGAATTGTGGATATGAATCTAATCATGTACCCAGACCCAACTGTGGTATGGGAAGCGTTATGTTTTAGTGAGAGGAAAGAACAATGAATGGGGCCAAGATCACTAAGGACCGGCCTCCCATTTCTGGCCTGCTTGTCATGAACAGACTATACCCCCCCCCCCCCCCCACCCAACATCTCTCTCTCTCTCTCTCGCTCTCGCGCTCTCGCGCTCTCGCGCTCTCGCTCTCTCGCTCTCGCTCTCTCTCGCTCTCGCTCTCTCTCGCTCTCGCTCTCTCTCTCTCTCTCTCGCTCTCGCTCTCTCTCTCTCTCTCTCTCTCTCTCCTCTTTTCTCTCTCTCTCTCTCTCTCTCTCTCTCTCTCTCTCTCTCTCTCTCAGAACAACCGGTTTTAGATATACCACTCTATATCACCTGCAAGCTTCTCATGTTATACTGGTTGCTGCTTATAAACCGGTTTAACCCTTTCAAGACACACACACACACACATACACATACACAGTAACACACCCACCCACACACACACACACACATAAAATAACAACACCACCTTCTCACATTTATTACCAGACCTATCATATACCCCCCCCCCCCCCCCTGGGGACACGTTACAATCACCGTAATAATCAATTATAATAAAAATAAAATGCACCCACACATCCGAACATCCGAACAACAATGGCGGGTAATAATGAATTTAGCGGCGGCCATAAACGCTGTCTATGTTGATAATTAAGGGGGCGTGTACCTATTTGTTGGTCTATTTAATTATATATATATATATACCGGTATATATATATATATATATATATATACAGTATATGCAGTATATCATAATTATTATTATTATTTTTTGTTTTCAAGTTTCGTCGCTAGACCTCCATCAAGCTTAAAAAAAACACTCCCTAGACTCCCTTCTGAAGATTAAATTGTAAATTTTTCGGTGGAAAAATGTCCCGACTAAAATTACAGGATAAGAGAGGACATTTTTCTACCGAAATATATACAAATTTATCTAGAAGGTGATGGGGATCTTGGTGATGTTGTATTAAGCTTGAGGGGACATCTACGGAGGAAACTATAAAAAAACAATTAATGAAAAAATAAATCGACCTATAACTTAACCCTGCCCCCTTAAAGACACATCCACCGATAATCACCCTCTCCACCAACAGACCCGACCATAAGTGGATGCCAGAGTTTGAAGAGTGGCAGGTTTCGAGTCAGACTGGCACCCTAAGAAACAGACTAGGCTAAAATTGGAAGTCAGAGAGTGTTTGGTCGATTTCTTTTCATTTATTCATAATTTTTCTAGTTCCCTTCCTAGACCTCCAACAAACTTATAAACACATCCATTAGATCCCTCTTCTAGATAAATTTGTAAATTTTTCGGTAGAAAAATTTCCCGGCCGAAGGCCGGTTCATCCAACATTACAGGCTCACTATCGTTCGCCAGGAAAGAAATTGACACCTAAGTAGCACGAAAGGTCTTAATATTAACAAAGAAATGGGGTGAATGGTCTTAAAATCGACAAAATAATGAGGCAAGCATCTTAATATCGGAAAACTAATGGGGCTAAGCATGAGGGAGAAGGGGGTCTAGAAATCCAGCCCATCTCCCCTTAAGAAACAGGCCAAAATTGGATGTCGGTGGGTGTTTAAGAGTGGCATGTTTCGAGTTACATTGGCACCTTGGGATGGAGCATTATAGTACTTGGGAGAGCTGTCGGGAGGGGGAGTGACTGACTGACTCTGCTGACTGCCTGGCTGACTTACTGACTGACAGGCGTGCGGAGGGGAGAGGAAGGTGGGCTATAGTCTATTCGCTGTAAGTAGGCGATAAATCATGACCTCTATCCTCTGTAACTCAAAATGGACTAGTGCAAATTGGCTGTAAATTTCCACATCTATTCCTTGACTGACTCTTCCCAAATGGTAGAAATATTAGCTCGATTACTCTAGTCGTTTTTGAGTTACAGAGGTTAGAGGTCATGATTTCTCGCCTACTTACAGCGAATACACTATAGGATGTACAGTGGCGTTAATAAGTCATGTCTCAGCTGTCATTACGTTTGGCTATCTCCGTGCTGTATTAATGTCTGTCAGATGTTGAATAGGATGTGTAAAGATAGGAATATGTTTGCATATCTCACTCGAAACGATGAATTAATGCTTATATATTGCTGATACCCTTTATTGATCGAAATATACTTGGTGCCGCAACAGAACTTATGTGGCCGACTGTACAAAGGAGTGCAAGCAAAGGATGTCAAGCAACAACAGCTCTAGCGACCCCTCGAGGTTGCGTCCCCTTTAAATCACTGCTGCTCAAATTGTTCAGCAATGGTTTAGAATGAGTATGGGACAATTGGAAAGGGAAGTACTACCCAAGGACTAACGTCCCTGGCAGGGTAAGGAGATGTTATAGTCCGTTCATTCTAGGTTGGGCAGAAATCATAACCTCTAACCTCTGTAACTCAAAAAGGGCTGGAGCAAATGAGCTGTCAATTTTCACACCTATTCCCTAGCCAAGTCTTCCTATGTGGTACAAATATTAGCTCGATTACTCTAGTCTTTTTTGTTTTAGTTATGAGAGGTTAGAGGTTACGATTTCTGTCCCAACCTAAAATGAACGGACTATAGTAGGGGACAATTTGGGTTAATAATATAACACAGCTATAAGTAATCCTTCGTGTATCTGGGGAAAAGTTAATTGATCCTCGATTGCTGGTAGGATAAGACTGGTAGGATAGGCAGGGCAGGTAGGATAGGTAGAGAGAGGTAAGGCAGGAGGTGGTATAGGCAGGACAGGCAGGGTTATGGCAGGACAGACAGGGTTAAGGCAGGAGGTGGTATAGGCAGGACAGGCAGGGTTATGGCAGGACAGACAGGGTTAAGGCAGGAGGTGGTATAGGCAGGACAGGCAGGGTTAAGGCAGGAGGTGGTATAGGCAGGACAGGCAAGGGTAAGGCAGGGGGTGCTATAGGCAGGTAAGATGGAAGGTAGGTAACAGGTGAGAGAGGTGGGAATGGTTAATTGCATTTTCCGATACTGAATCTCTTGCCGTTTCTTGGTTATTAGTGGGTCGCTCTTTTACAGGTAAGGGAGACGATAGGTGAGATGAATGCTATATGGGGGTGCTTGGTGTTGTTGTTGTTGTTGTTGTTGGAGGTGGTGCTGTGTTTATTGTTTGCGTTGGTGGTGGTGGTGGTTGTGTTGTTAATAGTGTTTTGTTGTTGTTGTTGTTGTTCCTCAAGCTGCCTGGCCGAACAGCCCCAAGGCCCCGAATAAGGCCAAGGCCATAATCGAGCGCCCCCAAAGAACCCTCCCTGCCGACCAAAATAAAGCCTGGGTGACCGAAGCCACTCCATGGCGGGGAGCTAAGGAGGGTGCGGAAACGCCCGGGAAACCAAAGCCCCACCCAGGGCCCTGTGCCCCTCAGCAATTATGAAGAGAAAGTTGAGGGGCAAAGGAAGAATGTGACGCTTTGGCTTCCAATCATGGTAGATTGGGAGGTCAATCCATGTTAGAGACGCCGTCACTTGAGATCTAGAAAATATATAAGTAAAAGGAACAGTCAGAGTAAGCTATGGGTATGGCAGAGATCGCTCAGTTCTCACTCTGATAGACCAGCCCATCACCACATGACTAGAACCCAATCCTCTCAGCATCAGCTAGGAAAGGCCCTAGAAAGCCGCCTTAGGCGAGGGGATAGCTCCCCTATTTCAACCCCTTTCGGGGTTGGGCACCCGCCCAGTGTGTTGTTGTTGGTATTGGTGGTGTTATTGTTGTTGTTGTTGTTGGTATTGGTGGTGTTATTGTTGTTGTTGTTGTTGATGGTGGTGGTATTAGGGTTGTTGTTGGTGTTATTCTTGTTGGAGGTAGTGTTGTATATATTGTTTGTTATTGTTGTTGTTGTTGGTATTGGTGGTGTTATTGTTGTTGTTGGTATTGGTGGTGTTATTGTTGTTGTTGATGGTGGTGGTATTAGGGTTGTTGTTTGTGTTATTCTTGTTGTTGTTGTTGTATATATTGTTTGTTATTGTTGTTGTTGTTGTTGGTATTGGTGGTGTTATTGTTGTTGTTGTTGTTGTTGGTATTGGTGGTGTTATTGTTGTTGTTGGTATTGGTGGTGGTATTGTTGTTGTTGATGGTGGTGGTATTAGGGTTGTTGTTTGTGTTATTCTTGTTGTTGTTGTATATATTGTTTGTTGTTGTTGTTGTTGGTATTGGTGGTGTTATTGTTGTTGTTGTTGTTGTTGGTATTGGTGGTGTTATTGTTGTTGGTATTGGTGGTGGTATTGTTGTTGTTGATGGTGGTGGTATTAGGGTTGTTGTTTGTGTTATTCTTGTTGTTGTTGTATATATTGTTTGTTATTGTTGTTGTTGTTGTTGGTATTGGTGGTGTTATTGTTGTTGTTGATGGTGGTGGTATTAGGGTTGTTGTTGGTGTTATTCTTGTTGGAGGTAGTGTTGTATATATTGTTTGTTATTGTTGTTGTTGTTGTTGGTATTGGTGGTGTTATTGTTGTTGTTGTTGTTGGTGGTGGTATTAGGGTTGTTGTTGGTGTTATTCTTGTTGGAGGTAGTGTTGTATATATTGTTATTGTTGTTGTTGTCGTTGTTGGTATTGGTGGTGTTATGTGTTGTTGTTGTGGTGGTGGTATTAGGGTTTTGTTGGTGTTATTTTGTTGGAGGTAGTGTTGTATATATGTTTGTTATTGTTGTTGTTTGGTATTGGTGGTGTTATTGTTGTTGTTGATGGTGGTGGTATTAGGGTTGTTGTTGGTGTTATTCTTGTTGGAGGTAGTGTTGTATATATTGTTTGTTATTGTTGTTGTTGTTGGTATTGGTGGTGTTATTGTTGTTGTTGTTGTTGGTGGTGGTGTTAGGGTTGTTGTTGGTGTTATTCTTGTTGGAGGTAGTGTTGTATATATTGTTTGTTATTGTTGTTGTTGTTGGTATTGGTGGTGTTATTGTTGTTGGAGGTGGTGGTGAATTTATTGTTATTGTTGTTGTTGTTGTTGTTGTGGTGTGTGTGTGTGTGTGTGTGTGTGTGTGTGTGTGTGCTGTATATGCCACTGACCTCCATATGTACGTGTAATCTAATCCCCATGGTGTATGTGTGTGTATGGGGGGGAGGTATGTGTGTACATTGTGTGTGTATATGATTAAGTTGTATGTGTGTAGGGGGGGTTACGTTGTGTGTGTAGGATATTAAATTGTGGGTTTTGTTAAGTTGTGTGTACGTTAAAGTTCTGCGTGTGTATGTGTTTTAGTTACGTGTGTGTTTTTGGCATTGTGTGTTTACGTTGTGTGTGTGTGGTTTTTTGTTCTATGTGAGGCAGAACTGCCTGTAGCGAGTGCCTTCCCCAGAGTTGAAAGAGTGATAGGGCCAAAATCAAGGGACGTTCGAGACAAAATGCCTGGACACACGGAGTTCCAAGCAATTTAATTCATAGGAAGAGGGAAAGACTGATTCTGGGAGAGCGTTCCAGAGCTCAACTGTTGAATAGAAGAAAGTCTGAGAGTAACGTTTCACTCTTGGGTTGGAGAGTTGCACAGAGTAGGGGGAGGGGGGGGGGGGATGTGTGTGTGAGTATGTGTGTTTGTGTATCCTCCCCCCCCCCCCTCCCCCCCCCGATTATCTTTTGGGATTTCACTAGAAGAGTTAAAACGTAGGGCGGATTCTAGTTAACCCTTTCCGTACCGGCGACGTCCTTTATATATATATATATATATATATATATATATATATATATATATATATATATATATATATATATATATATATATATCAATATATATATATCAATATATAGAAATGGGGCGAGAGTTCTTAAAATTACCAAACTAATGTGGCGAACGTCTTAAAATATCAAAAGCAATGAGGATAAGCATGAGGGAGAAAGGAGTCCAGAAAAAATATCCTTCAAGTGGAAATCTCCCCTTAAGAGGAGCTATAATAATTTTCAGACAGCCCTCTTCGTTTTCTTTGACAGTTTTGTGAGTTTCAAGGGGAAACTTTGATT
>CM064513.1:89927585-89932585 GCA_032716605.1 Paralithodes platypus
CACTATGCGGACGCTAGCGATCCTGTTCCCGTCTATTTTGACATACAATAATAGTTTTGAGGTCCCCCTCACTCCTCCATGACTTATTGTCATCATCATAGGCTATAATTATATTGCCAGCAGGGGGCAAATAACAGAAAAATAGCCGTCAAAATAGACGGGAACTTAACCGCGATTGATCGACCTATGTAAACATGACGAGTCAACGACCGTACGCCCGGATACTACATCCTTCCAAAGATTTTACAGTTTCTTACAGTTTCTTACAGTAGATCCTCTGGAGAAAGGCAAACTAGGCCTGTGTATCCAGCTCAGTGCCGCACTACTGCGGTCGTTCACTGTGTTGGCGGCGGCGGCAGCAGATGCAACATATTTACTATTCTGTATTTTTGCTTTATAATCAAACTTCAAATCTTGTCATCCCCATGCTTTATCAAGATTACTTTCAAACTTCCTTATTGATTCGGAATCGACTACATACTGGGGCAGCGCGTTCCACTCATTTACCACTCTATCACAAAATGAGTTCTTTGCTTTTTCAAGCCTATTTCTTTCTTTGTAAATTTCCGTAGAGTGTCCTCTCGTTCTTGTTCCCGTCCCGCATCAAGAAGAAGATTACCTTCACACACATCCTCATTCATACTTTCCTGACCACTATCTTAAAAGTCTCTATCATATCCCCTCTCTTTCTCCTATATGCCAGTGTCGGAAGTCCCAGTGTCCTCAACCTCTGCTCATAGCCCGCGTTCTTCAACGTTGGTACTAGCTTCTGCTCATAGCCCGCGTTCTTCAACGTTGGTACTAGCTTGCTAGCTCTCCTCTGCACTTTTTCTCACTGCTTCTATATCCTTTTACATATATGGAGCCCACACCTGGTTAGCATATTCCAGGGGCGGCCTACACAGCAGCTGTACTGTATAGAGATTAATTGATATTTCTTCGTCAAGTGACACAAAATGTCGTCCTTATCAGACCTCCAATTCTATGGGCTTTGTTTATTTTTCCGCTAAATGTTCTGAGAAATTGAAACTTAATTGTCCATCACTACTTACTATATCCTTGTCCGTTCTGCATTCACTTCCTCCATCACTTCATACATGCTGTATCCTACCTTGTCTATCTTGCTAGTCCCAATCCGCATGTACTGTACTGTACTTGCATTGTTTTGGATGAAAAGGCATTAACCAATGTTTAGACCATCCTTTCATGCCCTCCACATCTCCTTGAAGCAATTAATTAATTAAATGGAACCTTAAGTGATGTCTGAGGTATTATAGGGAAGGATGTAGTTACCGGGTGTACCACTACCGACATACAACATAAATCATCTATGAATACTTATAATAAAATAAATACATATAAATCTATAATACTAGGTTAGGTTAGGTTAGGTTAGGTTGTTTGGTTAGGGTAATGTATTTTTGTATCCAAAGGCAGTCAAAATAGACGGGAACATGATGGTGAGCGTCCGCGTAGTGTAAACAAGACGGGTGGTACACCCGGTAACTACATTCTTGCCGTATTATATCTCGATAATCTCGGTAGGCCTATTGCTGCATAAGATTGACGCCACTTGTAAAAAAAAATCCGAGAATAGGCCTAGCCAAACATCATGTTTAAAAAATGGGAAAATATTTATTTTTGTTCCACGATTTTTCCCAGTGTTTTTATATTTCTATTCTGTTAATTTTCATCAATATATAGTGTTTGTCATTAATTAGAAATCTCGGAAAAAATATTTTCCCCATTTTCGACACGCCCCCCGATAGTGGGGACTCTGGGGAGGGCTATGATTTGAAAAGACATTAGCCTTTATGTTCTATTATTATATTCTAACTAAACAACCTTACCTAACCTATCCTAGTACAGTATTATGGACACCCCCGCTGGTTGGGTACTAATCCCTTAGTAAAAAAAAAAAAAATTGGCTGTCGATAATACAAAGGCGAAAGAAAAGTCGATGAAGTCTACGGTGTTTACTCTGCAATCTTCAGCTTTGATTGTACGTTGATTACCGAAAGTACCGTATTGACAACCTGGTTAAGAAAATTACATTTTAGTAGCATACTTTTATATTAGGTTTTCCGAGGGTTAAAACACATTTTCATATGATCTTTAGAGCTGTCGATAACTGGATGTACGGTACCGTATTGACAACCTTGTTACGAAAAAGACATTTTAGTACCATACTGTACTTTTTTATTAAGTTTTGCCGAGGGTTAACCTGACAAGCGCGATATAGACGTAGGTGCTAGGGTAGTTATTTGTGCATTTCTAGCCCTGGATTCTGACAGAATTCGTTATATTTACAATATAAACCATTATTTGTTTTCGGTATGCTTTTATTTTACATATATGATGTATATATGAACCTTCAAGAGTGCTAAAATAAGTGGGAAAAGCATTTGGGTGGTGAAAAACGAAGATATTGGCCACCCGGTCATAATCTCAGGCGAGAGAGAGAGACAGGCAGCCCTCCCCTCTCGCTGTCGGGGAGTCAACTGAGACGAGCGAGGCGGTGTGTGCCGGTGTCTGGGTGGTGCATAACGATCTTTTATGCAACCCACTTGTGCTACATTATCGCGGGAGAGAAAAATAACCGATAAATTATGATAATAAGAGGAAAAATAGGTGATAATTGAGGAGGGGAGGGAGGGGGGTGGGTGAGATTTACATGGATGAGTACTGGAGGGGAATTATCTCACCTAGAGACAAATTCCTTTGTTTTGATAGGCCCTTTTTTTTTATGGAAGGCTTTTTTTATGGTCCTGCTTCCGTGAGGCCTATCGCGTTCCCTATAGGAAGCCTTCCGTGAGGCCTATCGCGCTTGCCGGGTTAAAAACAAATTTCATATGATCTTTAGAGCATATAAATGCCATATCTATCTTCAAATATATCAAAACAAATTGTGGTATTATCCCGGCCAGCCCCAGCGACGCGTCTGACGAGTCACCTATGTATGTAACGCCAAACCCCAGCGACTCGCCTGACGAGTCACCCTTATTGCTCAGTCGTAAGGCTCAGAGTGGCTCTACCTAGAGGGCTCAGATTTGTATGGGAACTGTGTAAGTATCCCACGCACCCATGCCGATGGTTGAAAACTCTCAAAGTCCAACCGCGTGCGCGTGAGCGCGCAAAAACATGTTTTTTTTGGGAAATTGCCTTCAATTTTTTACTGTTGTAAAATCCGTTTTCGGGGGCTCTGTAGGACCATTTTTTTGAGCTTTTTGATTGGTTTTTCGTGGTTTTTCCTTCATTCCTAACCCATTCGCTATTGTTTCTGGAAAAAAAAAAAAATCAAAACCGGCTGGTCCCTGGTGGTACATTTATTAACCTAACAAGTGCGCATGGGGGTAATTGGAAACGTCCCCGTGCTGACGTATTTGAGGTGTTTCCGTCACTAAAATATTCATTGTGCCATTAATAGCATTAATACTTATCCATATGCGCCTATTATGGGTTGATTATAAAGGTATTAACCTGAAACAACAATAAAACGAGTGAAAACAGCGTTTGGATGGTCAAAATCGGAGATATAGCCCGCGAGTTGTATAATGTATGGGTGAGGCAAGCTGCTTTCCCGCCAATTTCCCCCAAGGCCACTGAGACACAGTCGATCGATACTCTCTCTCTCTCTTGCACTCGCTTGCCATCAGTGATGACAACACCCTGCTTGCAACTCGCTAATGTTAGCACGAAAATATACCTCAGAATAAGGGAATAACAGGGAAAATAGGTGATAACTGGAGAGGAGGGAAGGAGGGGAGGTAGAGGACTGAGATTTTGCATGGCCCAGGGGCCAAAAAAAAATAAAAAAATAAAAAAATAAAAATATATTTTTTATTTTAGATTTTTTTTTTCACTCACTCTTAAGAGTCTCCCCGCAGTCCGCCGGAGGAACTCTTAAGAGTCTCCCCGCAGTTCCCGGGTTAATATCTAGCCCCAGCTAGTTATTAATAAACCGGGTTAAAATAAAGTTATACTAAAAAATTTAATTGTTTGTGATGAAAAATCATGTCTAAATAGTTGCCAAGCTGGGTTAGCCTAAAGGGTTTTCTGATGTTCATGGGGACAGATTAAAAAATAGAAAATATTAATTATTTTGTTTTATCTTAAGCAGTTTTGTAATGTATGCATAGATGTAGAATCACAGCCATTGTACTAAAAGTCTGTGAATGTTGCAGGTTCGGGTGTGCGTCGGTGGAGTTTGATGGTGTTGTTGGTTGGTCGAGGGCGACAGGCACAGGTGTTGGAGCGTATGAGGGAGGTGACCTGGTATGTGGTGCGTGTCATGTCCCGCCAGTGTAAGGTCCACACGTCACAGAGACTCAGACGGGCCATGCAACTCTACTCTGTGTACTCTCGCATGTGGGGGGAAGAGGTGGGTATGGTCTCTTTCCACCTTCATCGGTATAATCCTGTGTAGCCGGGAGACCTGTACTTATATCTCAGTAATTTGGTAACGATACAATATATTTTTACATTTTACATTCATATATAGTACACCAATATACTGTACTAGCTTAGGTTAGGTTTTGGTTTGGTTAGGTTAGGTTAACCCTCTGAGTACCAGCGACGTGCGTAATATTTTATTATAGCTATAATTAGACGATATTATGCAGCTTAGGAAGGATCTGTGTTAGTTAAAATGTAAAACTTGCAAACTAAACAAACCAAAATTGGGACAAGGACAATATAAAGTCAAATTAAATTATCAAAATCATTAAAAATCATTAAATTATCAAAATTATTAAAAGGGTTGGTTGAGTAAGTTTGAAGCCTTATTATTTGCTAGAGGTCCTTCCTAAGCTGAATAAAATTGTCTAATACTGTAATTGCCAGAATACGATGAAAAAGACCTCACTGGTACTGTACGGGTTAAAGATAATTTTCAATTATTCTTAGTAAATATGCATCATAAAAACAGTTCTCCCTGCTACACAGAATCTTACCCCTTCATCTCTGGTTCCTACATTTATCAAAATGTTGAAGCTTTGTTC